>JANQBS010000180.1:0-82712 GCA_033085395.1 Xanthoparmelia taractica
AACGCTGAAATTCTAGTTTAGCCCTAACCCTAATGGTGCATATCCCAGGGCGGTGCATATCCCAGGGAACACGTATACTTCTGAAAAAGAAAAACTTAGGGTTCCGTTCCAAAAATAGCAGTACAGGCGAAATGTAAGTACAATATTGATTATTGAGAAACTCATGGCGTTTCTTCACTTGACTCCCTACGATGCCACTGAGGAGACGAGTTCGTTCTCTCTCAAAGTCTTCATGTCGATTGAAAGCTCCACCACTCCCTCATCGGCGTGAGGCTGAGGCGCGATGCCTTGGCTTCCGCAATGGGCGAGCCTATGCTGCATCTGATGGCTGTCTCTATTGCGTCCAATTCTCCTCATTATCATCGCCATCCTGCCCGCTGGATTCATCAATCACTCTTATGATAGATCAGATGCTCTCCGCACCTCCAATCTCGCCGAAATGGCGGAACTAGGCATAGTAGCATCGGCCCTTCAAATCGCAGACCTCGGGATTCGCCTATCCCTCCGCCTCTATACGTTTGGTGAGACGGTCGCCGGCGCCGACAAGTCGATAATATCCGTATCCAAAGAGGTCTCATTGACCTCTACGGTCTTGAAAGAGCTGGGCCAAACCCTAGAGAGAGATCAGACCGCTCGAATATGCTCTCCCAACGCTGTGCAAACGGCCGAAAGTATTGCGAAGGAGTGTCGGGGGATCTTTCAAGATATGGATCAGGTGCTGGTGAAGAAATTTGCAAATACAAAGTCAGCGGAAAAAGACCGAAGGATTAAAGCTGCCCAGACACTGGAACGCTTGAGATGACCATTCATAAAGGGCAAGATCGAATTGTTGACGAGCAATCTAGAACGGCAGAAGAGTACATTGGTGCTGATGCTTAATATCATCACCCTGGCTAAGCAGGAGTATGAAAGGTACGTCGAGTGCACGGCTGAGTATGCTCATACGACATTGGATTTGTTGGACTAATGAAGTCATAGGACTGAACCGTATACAATGATTGCTGAGCAAAGGTCACTCATCCAAGATTTAGCAAGATCAAATGAGGATTATACACGCAAGTTTGAACAGCTCAAGCTCAGTTGCGATAGTGTCCCAGTCCATCCGGAGCCCCTCTTGGCAGACAACTACAACTCGATGCCAACGCCCAAAATTACTACAACTCAGGGATCTGTTAAAGCCTCGGCCGTGGGGGCGACTAGCCTGAGGGGGCCAAGCACTGGTGCACAAGTGCTCGGCCCAGGACCATACATGGATCCTTGGTATTTCCATGAATCTGATACTTCCTTGCCAGATCAAGTCAGTTGGCTGCAGCAACAGTACAGAAAGCTCATGAGTAGACTATTGATGGAGGTCAGCGCCCCGACCTACGAGATCGCAGACGATTCTCGATCTAGAATCAAGGCCGAAAATGTTACTATCCACATACGTGAGATTGAACATATGGAACAAATACAGTACTCTCAACCAGCGAGCCTAGCAAGGCCAATGGCAGGGCCAGTTCAGCAAAGGCAAGCGCACCAATGCTCCTATAGTAGTCTGATGCCAAATCAGCAAATGCAGGGGCAACAACAACACTCCTATAGTAGTCTGAAGCCAAATCAGCAAATGCAAATTCAGCAAATCCAAGCGCAACAAAAAAGTCGGATGCGGAATCAGCAAACACAGGCGCAACAACAAAGCTTTAGTGGTCCGATAATAATCGAACAAATGCAACAAAGCTTTAATAGTCAGAGGCCACTTCAGCAAATGCAGGCGCAACAACAAAGCTTTAATGGTTCGATACCAGGTGAACAAATGCAAGGGCAACAACAAAGCTTTAGTAGTCAGAGTGGTTGGGGCCAAATCGGCACGCCACACAAGGCGCTTCCCATGCCACAAAACGCCACATACCAAAACCACTCTTTTCAACCACTGGGCATGGGTGCCAATTCACACTCGACGCGTGGTGAACACGAGCAGACTAGTGCCGCCCTATCACGGCCACCAATGGCTTCCATGAGATGTGCTTCCCCGCCACCGGGTGGTCACTTTCAACATTCGGCAATGGGGCCTATAGCGGCTACACCTCTTCACGGCACAATTTCCTCTGGCGTTGATCCTCCAGCGACGACTCTAGACAGCTATGCACATATGTCGTTGTCCACACCCCTGCCTTACTTTAGCTTATTGCCTCCGTCACCTGCTGCGCAGTCACCCTTCCAAGGACGGCACCATACTTTGCCAAATTCCGCTAAAGCTGTCGATCAGGAAAGTAGCAATTATGGGACAAGTGTTCCTCAAAGTTATCCACGGCGGGCTGATTTACCAAGATTGGTCTCACAAGGCCGCGCTTCGAAACCCGTTTCTTCTCGGACGTCTGGAGCGAGTAAACGAAAGCTTGACAGGACTACCCTTTCTTCTCAACTTCCCGAGGAAGATTCGTTTGTTTTCCACTCAGAGAAGATATCTTCGAGCCCTCGTCTTTATAAAATCGCGCGACGCCACAAAGACCATACCGCTGTCACGGAAAACACAAAAACCTCTAAGGCTGGTGCAAGCGGCGAAATACACCTGGCTACCTCTTGCGAGGATTCTGGAAATGAGAAGGCGTCGGAGAATAACGCTGTATATTCAAGGGATGCTATCAGTTACAATGCGCATCGAGAAAGTAGCCTTGAACGCACATTGGAAAATCACACTCCCGAGGACTGGGCCGAAAATGTAGTGGATAAGTTGTTGGCTGCATGGACAACGCTCCCCGTGTCCGCGATTCGGACAGCCTCTCAGTACGGTGGCTTTGCTGTTGTAGCAGTGTAAAAGAAATAATGTCTCTATAATACATGAATCTTTTTATTTACACATAATCCTTGATGTTTGCTTTGGATCATATGATCGCTTCGCTGATTGCCGCTCTTCATCTATCTACTCTGGATACTATTATTGTATATAAGGGGGCCAGCACACGATTCATAGCTTACCACCTTAGCTTACTTTCAGTATCGATGCGGATCCAGAACCCATTCCGTCCACCAACCTCGCTAAGAGCCCTATTACAGCACAAGTTCTCTGAATTACTTTTGGAAAAATGCGTCGGGAACAGCTGAAGCCGAAGTTGTGCCTGCAGAATAAAATATTACGATTACCGACGGACTCACTATCGAGTTACTATAGCGTTAGCGGATACGGATCGAACCAGTTAACGATTACACTTTTCTTCGGCGAATGAACGGGGTAAAAGATGTTGATGGCAGTAGGATGAGTTATGATTATATCGCTTCAGAGCTTCTTGATATATTAACGGAGAACAAGAGACGGTGACGGTTGCGTGGACTTATATAAACTATCAAGTGGGTCGAAAGTTGGAGTGGGAGATCAAGATGCGCGGTGAGCTACTCGCTTTGTCTGAAGAGGTGGATGGTTACGCTTTGTTCGCAAGTATCGATTATAGGCCGATTTAAGATTCGTTAACAGATGATCGAGCTTAGAGAACTGTTCCTGAAGGTGGCAGAGAGGATGCAGGTTTCCACTTATCCAGTTCAGTGAGAAATCGCTCTTATAGAAAGCCAATAAGATATGCTCATCTAAAAAGGCTCTAAAGGCTCTACAGACCCTCGCCTCGGCTTCAACTAATGCTTTGCACCGCAATCAGTTTGTCTTTTTCTCGCCAGCGGTTTTTGAACCACGGCGATGGATGCAACAACACCTGGAATAACGGCGTGCTATGAACGAGTCATGCATTCCATATGGCTACGGGGCGCGGATATGTCTTGGTAAGGCTTTTGTGGTTGCGCAAATGGAATTGGTGATTGCTTGTCTTCGCATCGAATATTGCATCAAAGTTGACGCAATTTCCAGGACAATAGAAGGGCCTATGGAACAGGCTGGTACACTGGATACTGTCCCAAGCGGACTCAGGTGCGATCTCTACTGGTTCCACACAAAGCACTGTAGCTATTGGGAACGATCTCCTTGGGTGACTCTACGTGATACCGCTGAACCCTTACACTTCGTTTCGTGTCTGTCAGGCTCCAGTCATTCATGGGATTTACAAAGCTTTTCGTTCACCGCAACTCGTAATCCTTAGGGGTCTCATTGGACACGAGACGCAGGAACACGGCTACACTGAACGACTTTCAGCTGCGTCTCGAAGTCCGATGCTCTACTCGCATCACGCGCTTCTGCAGTGAACTTTGTTCTTGCACTCTGGCTCCAGGAACAGGGGTACGTAATATCCTAAAATAGTGATTCAATTGACTGATGCATAGCCAGCGTAGAGAGGTTCGGCAGCTGATTCGGAGGCATAACTAGAGATTTCATGTCATGAAATACAAAGCTTGAGCACACACGATCTACGATGAGTGGAGAATATCTTAATTACTTTACAGACTCAACATTTCAGAAGGAGGTGTTACGATTCTAACGATGTAAAAATTCTAAAAATCCAAGAGGGAATGCTCGAGATACCAAGAAAGGAGAAAGAAAGGGACTTTTGGGGCGAGTTTGCGGGTTCTGAAGCCCCGCGGTTTAGGGTATGTACCCCTAAGACCTACCCTAGCTCGCCCCATAAGAATGACATCAGACTAAACTTAATAGTGTTTCTATGTTGAAGGCAAGCCGAAAGACTGTAGAATAAGGCTGCTCCCGCTTTGGGTCACTTCCATTGCGTATTCGAAAAGTTTGCTTGACCTCTCTACAGTATCTATCCAGATTTGGTCTTCCTCTTCTTATCTCCACCACTATCTCTACCGGTGGATTATCATTCTTAGATTTTGTTCGAGATATCCAAACTTGGCTTTTGCGGAAAATGTCGGAAAATGTCACAGCTACCACCACCAGAGCAGACACTCTTTATACGCACCCTCAACATCCAATCCTTCGCTTACCTTCTATGGATGCAACACCATATCCAGCTGCCAGTTTTTCAATCGATCCAGGCGGCACACCCGGCTCGATTAAGCTAGTCGCATCTGCACATCAAAACGTTCCAACCCGAAATCCGCCGGCGCTTCCGCTTTCAGTAGGTCGCACATTTTTGGTGATTGGAACCGTGACTGGCGTCACCACAGTGAGCAGTATGAGTGCAGGGATACTTACAGTTGCCTTGCCACGCATGGCAGAGGATCTCCATCTAGCCGAGAGCTTACTGTTGTGGCCATCATCGGTGTATGCGCTGACTTGTGGTTGCTCTCTCCTTGTCCTTGGTTCAATCTCGGATCTCTTTGGAAGTCGTAACGTCTTCCTGGCCGGCTGCTTCTTGATGGCATTGTTCACCGCAGCCTGTGGCCTGGCACAAACGGGTGTCCAACTGATATGTTTCAGAGCTTTACAAGGTATAGCGGTTTCCATGTGCCTTCCCAACACCGTCAGCATCCTCACCGAAAATTTCCCAAATGGCAGACAGCGCAACATTGGATTCGCATGCTTAGGAGGTGGACAACCGGTTGGATTTTCTTTGGGCCTTTTCCTGAGTGGGATTTTCGTGGACAGAACTACCTGGCGTGCCGGGTGGTATACCTGTGCTGGCCTTACATTGCTAGTACTATTTGCGGGCGTCTGGGGTCTTGCGAAAGACTCCAAGCCGTTTCCAATGAGTAGACTGGTGAATGGGATTGACTGGATAGGGGCGTTACTTTCCAGCACTTGCGTGGGGCTGATCCTATACGTCTTAGCGTAAGCTCCCACAGCATACAGGAGATGACATCACTGACAAACTGGTCAGTGAGGTTACAGGGAGCACTTCTGCCTTAACCAAGCCCGCTAACATCTCAGCCTTGGTTATTGCGGCGCTTGCGGCCCCGGCCTTCGTGGGCTGGGTGGGTCGTCAGGAGAGGCTTGGAAAACCAGCATTGATACCCAACTCACTCTGGAAAAGCCCAGCATTCACCGCTGTATGTTTGATGGTGCTTTTCTCATGGGCTGTAATGCAATCACTGAGCCTGTTCTTGAGTCTATTGTAAGTCATTCACCCGAGACGCTCAACTGGATATATTGCATGGGAGCCACATTAGCGGATGATAACCCTCCACTAGCTTCCAAGAAGTCCAACATCTCTCCGCGCTACAGTCATCTCTACGCTTTTTGCCCGATGTCATTGGGGGTGTGATTGTGAATGCTGCAACTGGTTTGCTGGTCCATAAGATGCCCGCCAATCATCTCGTGGTCATCACATCATTCATCAGCGCCGCATCACCACTACTCATGGCCCTTATCAATCCTCGTTGGCCATACTGGTATTCAGCTTTCTGGGCCGTCCTTCTCGGACCCCTATCCGCTGATGGTGAGTCATACCCAGGACCTGTCATACATCTCTCCGCAAACATATAGGTCGAGTATTGCTAATGCACTAGGGGCGCAGTCCTCTTCACCGTTTCAAACCTCGTCATTACCGATGTCTTTCCGGAAAAGACCCATGCACTGGCAGGGGCGGTGTTCAATACGATATCCCAATTCGGCACTTCCTTGGGTATAGGCATCATGGCCAGTATCTCTTTCCCCATCACGAGCCACTCTCACTACCCTGACAAAACATCCCCAATGGCTCTCATTCAAGGATATCGGGTTACGTTCTGGGTAGGACTGGGATGGATGCTCTTGGTTTGCGTGATTGGGCTGATAGGGCTTCGAAAGGCCGGTACCGTAGGCTTGAAACGGGAGTGAAGGTGCGCAGAAGACGGGGTAGATGAGCTTGTTTTGACTATAGGGATTAATGACAATGTCACACTTTGCCGATCAGGCTACAAGAAATGCTTCTTCTTTGTCTTGAGAGGATGCTGCGGTTTGTATCATCTTCGGTGTTGACAATCACATGGACGTGAACAGAACTGTCGACAATAGATTGCCAACAACTGAGACACCCCCTAGGTGATATTTCACTTCCCCATCAAGTCTTAATCGGTTGCCGACAACTGAGACACCCCGTAGGTGGTATTTCACTCCCCCATCCAGTACTTGCTGAAAAGAGGGTCATTCTTTCTGTTGGATATCCAATCGATCCTCATCAATGGATACGTACAGGGGCAGAGATATACGTTCCGTGGATCTCTCACCCTCCACGTCCCATGTGCTCCCAAATCGAACGGCTTCTTAGTCAGACACGGAGTCGACCCCAAGTTGTCGGGACTTGTGCTGCCTACGCCCCAACTGACTGATGCATGCATACATCGAAACATTTCCCCCTTGAGTTGCGCCCCTGCCTCTATCTATCTCTACCTCTAACCCCACGCCCCCCCACCTCTTCAAACACAATTCCTAACCAGATCGACCCTGATACCCCGCAGCAACGGCAACACGCGCTCAAAGGGGAAAACCCCGCGGGTTACTCGCAGTCGTCGATCGGGGCCGCAGCGGTTCGTTGTGATGGCGTGGTGCTGAGGGCATCTCGTAGCTGTGGTCGAATTTGGGGGAAGAGGGGGTTCTTGGGCGGTGAAGACGGCGGCGACGGCGATTGGGGGGAGAGACACATTGAGGGTTGCGGATGTTGGGAGAGGGGGGGTGGGGAGGGGTGATGTTGTTGTTGTTGTGGGTTTCTTTTGATGGAAGGTATTGGGGAGGAGGAGGAGGAGGAGGAGGAGGAGGAGGAGGAGGAGGAGGAGGAGGAGGATGAGGAGAGGAAGTGCGCTTGGTATAGCTGGGTTTTATAGGAAGGTGAATAAGGCGATTGGGCAGTGTATTTGTTAGCGACAAACGTTGGGGTTGTGTCGCTCACGATGTAGGCAATACAGCACCAATGGCGCAAACATGATCTCCGGGTCGCTGGCCTTGGATAAGATATCTTCAGGGTGGTAGGCTTTTCCTCTGCGCTATGCGCTAGATGCGGGATCAGCAGAGGAGAAACGTACTTCTTTTCGTGATTGTTCGCAGATATCCTCTGTTGCTTACCGCGTGCAAACAGAGTGTTTGAAAGGTGATGCCGCGTCTATTCTAGTCCTTCCTTTTCTTCCGTGACTATCTGGGCCATCATGTCCAGACACACGAGAGCTACATGTACCGGGTTGTACGCTGTCCTAATGCTGGGTCGGATGCTGTGACGGGTCTCCTTAAGTTGCGCCTTGGTCTCGCTTTTGGTTAGCACTGTCTGTTTGGATTGCTGTGATCCGCATTGCTGTCTGTTTGGGTGCATTCAGCAGTTAGTCTCTGATAGTTAGATCAAGCTATTATGCGGATTGATGTTGTAGCTGGAAACGTCATTGTGTTTGCGCTGTTTTTCAGTACTCTATCATGTTGGCGCTATTTTCGATGTCACTTGTGGTTCGTGATTGAGTCCGCGCTTAATTTATTATGTTACTGTTCGCTTTTTTCTAACACGGGTTGAATGAAGAAGAGGGCTGGAGCTGCTGTCTGGGGAATATTCATAAAGAACAGTTTGTGAGGGATTTTATTGCCGGATCATGGGGGTGCAATGATGCATTTTTGTTAGTAGCATCCTTCTATGTACTGAGTTTCGAATGAGGGATCCTAAAGCGACTTGGAGTAGACACGATAAATCTTACTCATGTTGAATATGAACGAGCAGTTGGTAGCACAGATGCATGTCTCACCTAACGCCTATTGTAGGTGCGAATGCATGTCATACACTGGCTCTACTCCATGAGTTATGTGCCCAATGGAATTGACTGTTATGTCCTTGCTCGATTCATTGCTGTGCTACTAGAGAGGTTGAACAGCATGATTGTACTTCCGTAAATGCTGACTGAATACAACAACTCCAAATAGACAAGTGATATGGCTCTTCCGACTAAGGTTCTGGTCCATGCACGTTTACCCTGACTTATACAGGACCGTTTTGGCGAGCAAGGAAGTTGTTCCTGGCAAGCATTGGTAAGAGGTCGGCCAGGAGAGCGCCTCGCTCTGACCCTGCCTTTGCTTGATACCCATCGGCGACAGTAAAGTAGTCGAAAGGCACCTTACTCCAACGCTGGAAGTCACCGTGGTCGAAATTCAGCCGCATGAGATCAAGATGGAAGAGCGTCAAGTCCAGTGAGGTGCGTGACATAGCCGCGGCGAGATCGCGTGGTTGGAGAACCGTAATACAGATATTCGAATCGGACCTCTTGTTGAACCAACTGTTCACAAAGTCCATGGCTTCTCTCAGCTGCATGTACTCTAGCATGTCAAGTGGCTCCAGAGATGAGTGCGAGATACCACGTTTGCCCCAGGCCGCTAGTGTTATCGCTCGATATAGAGCTCGAAGGAAGTCGGCGCGTTCATTTGACGTCAACGGTCCACGTGTGACACCTCTCTTCGGGGATGTCTGGATAACACGGGCCTCGTAATGTTGGAGAATACGCGATGCCAAGTTCGCATTCATTGAGATGCGTTGGGTCATTGTGATATGGTTTTGAGGCGACAAAGGCCTTTGCAGGCGGCTACAGACCTCTTCTTGGGCATGGGCGAACTCTAGGGCTTGAGGAAAACTTTCTACGACGAAAGGAAGGATCGCATCGACGTTGGCTTTCCAGATACCGTGGATTCGTTGGCAAGTTTTGCTAAGGGTCAAAGCTGTGGCGAAGGAGTCCGTCGCCTCGAAGATATCGAGGATGAGCTCTGGCGGCAGACCTGGTAACGTTGCGGTAGGCATCTGTGAGGTTGGTGATGAGGGGTTTGGGATGGAGATGCAATGTTGCTGTATTCTCTGAGACATGACGCAGACTCTCAAACTGTTTGATTCTAGGACCTGGAACTTGTGGTGATGATGCTGGTGGGTTAAACAGGAACACTTGCTCGGTGCCGTGTCCGTAGAAAGTGTTGTAGAAGGATTTCAGTGTCGAAGATGGCCGAAAGTGATTTAGTATTGCAATGAATACCAAGAGTGTTATATGGACTCCTGACGTCCATCACAAGACCTTGCTCCCAAGACGCCCCCCAAATACGCAGCGAAGAAGGACCAAATGGGCTGAGAGAGTCAACTCCGAAGCCAAGGTCGAACTAGGTTTCGTGGGCGAGGCAAATATTCCTATGTCAAGAAGTGAAGTTATGAATCGATTATAAGAATAATAAAGGCGATCAGGGGTATGCTAATGAGACATTGAACGAGTCTGAAACATTTCGAGGTCTTAATTTTAGGCTTCTCACCTGGGCGATACCTCAACCAATAAGTGATTATCGGGCGGTTCAACTGTTCCCAAAGTCACCTTTCTCGCTGTAGTACGTTCATCACCCAGACTTTGCGCGGTGTCTGCCCTGACTAATTGCTCATAACAAGGATCACCCGCTGTGTCGGTATGCTGTTCGTTTGTCACTTTTTCAATGGGAGAACCTATCGTAGGAGAAACCCAGACGCCCAATGGGTACGCTTCTTGAGGTTCCTGTCCGAAAAGGCGACTAGGGTGGGTGCGCTGTTTATTGGCGGGCTTTGCAACGTTTGTGCTTTGACCAATATCAGAGTCTCGGTCTCGTTTCCTTTATCGATCGATCATAGTAGACCTCAATTACGGCGATGAGCAGCAGTACTGCAGCATCCAAGGTCTGATTTGACTAATTCGCTAAGCGTTCTCTGCCGCGAGTATTCCGTAAAGTTCTTGTGCCCACATATCCTTCAAGGTTCACACCATCTGCTTCTGCGAGATTTGTTCTCATCACGTTTACCGAAATCATACAAGGAATGGGCACTTGCAGAGAGGAGATGCAATCAACTCGAAGCCGAGGGTTTTAGGAATGAGGGGTAAAGCTCCATGCAAGCTGACGTGATGGAGCACTTAGCTAAGTAGATACATTCGCATTTGTACCTACCTGGCGCTACGCTAATGAGCAAGAAATGTCACGTAGGTGCTTGAATCTTTGATCGAGAGCCTTTCGAGGTACAGTGCTGCTGCTTGCGCGATATAGCTCAAGGAGTTAGGTTAATCTTGCATTCCACCTTCATCCATGCGAATATCTCCCGAGATCAAGAGCAAGCCGACTAAACTCACGTCAGCAAGGTATTGGAAGTGTGGCTTTGCTGATCGAGGGTTCCAAATTGAGCGAAGTCGAAACACGTAGTTTCGGAGTTGATCTTTCTTCAACTACTCAACGTGCTCTTAATGCTCAGAGAGTTGTACGATAATTTAATGAGGTTTATAGATGAACGGTGTTCTGCTTGTCACCCCGAGATGCCAAGACCGCCAAGAGGCTAGCTGCACTAGCTGCTTTTCGAACATCTTATTGCTCATCTTTTCCTCACCTTCTGACAATCCTCGTTCTTCGCTTCCCATTATTGCTCCGCGAGATGATTACTGAAGTAGAGCGAAGACTCTACAGCAAACGGTCAGTGATCCAGATCTGGAGAGATGCGCAAATGGAACCATCGGATTAAGTCAGTTATTCGAAGATAACGACAGCAATCCCAGGAAGAGCTCCACCGAGCAAAGGTGTACATCTGGGGAGTAAGTCAACTTCGTCCAAGGCGTACTCCAACACTACAATCTTACAGAGTCCTCGCACTCTCACGAATGTGTCCTGAATCATCAATCAGGTCATAGAGACCGGTAGCCTACTATCGGCTCCAGCAAGCCCGAGAGCTCTCAGCTCATTTGCCTTATCAGTGCTTAGGGATTCGTCGCTGTCAGCGTCCTCAGCAGTCTTCTGCAACATGGTAAGATTGTCCGTAGTACCGTTCGCAGCAATACAAATGCTAAGAAATCCGCAGGACACATTCCTCCTCCTAAGTCACGACGACTGTCGCTCTTCCTTTTCTATTGTACGCGACGTCGCAGCTATAAAAAACATCCGATTGCGTACCCCACACGGATCCTCCCTTCGTAATGCAAATTGAAAATAACGACCGCAACCTCATCGACCCTACCATTAAAGGCACAACATCAATACTATACCGATGGAATCGTTCGCTCCCAGGTCAAACATCTCGTCACTACCGCACCCTTCTCAGCTATCGTTGACCCAAGCCAAGGCGCTCGGTCAGGCTATTTTACGTGAGAAATAATGGAACCTAGTCTCCTGTGAATAGACAAAGAGTGGGGATGGATAACGGCATACTGCGTAAGCAAGATGTCTGTGGAAAAAGGCCGCTTGCGGTTTTATCAAGGACGAGGAGCCCCCCTTGACTATGAGGCGAGCCGGGACCATTTGAACACTGGGAGTGCGGATATAGACTGGCTGGTGGACGGTAGTCCGAAAGAGCTGGTCCTCCAGCTTCCTCTACTTTCGAGAAACTGTTGTGACGTCGGAGATGTCCGTGTCAGAACCTATGAGAACCTATGGGCGGTCGCTACTTCATCGTCACCGGCAGCTTCCAATCCACAGAACTCTGTAAGGTCATCAAGACTGCTTTGCCCGTCTGTGCCTCAAAGGTGCCAGAACCTCCGTTGACGGAGAAGGTAGAGACATTCAAGGTCAACGTCAAGCACGCAAGGAAAGAC
Organism: Xanthoparmelia taractica; assembly: GCA_033085395.1. Classification (NCBI taxonomy): domain Eukaryota; kingdom Fungi; phylum Ascomycota; class Lecanoromycetes; order Lecanorales; family Parmeliaceae; genus Xanthoparmelia; species Xanthoparmelia taractica. The sequence continues at coordinate 12,334 of JANQBS010000180.1, forward strand.
TTGGGACGTGCACTTCACCCTGCTTGACCAGACTATTGGTGAAGCTGCCAAGAGCCTGACGAAACATCAGAAAGCGAACGCTTGAACGATGAGGGGTAAAGTAACACATGTCACTATGGTACTAAACGATGTAGACCAGATAGTAGAGGATTCGTCGTAATATTCCCCGTAAACTTAACATACTTGATCGGTTCCCGACACATGTCTCAACGATTGGTCCAATATCCTTTTCGGATACGTGCATGAGGTACGTACCCAGGCTCAATCCTGTGTGAACGCACACTGAATCTCCTGTGCAACTCAAGCTTATGTACCATCTCTTGATACAAATTGTAACAACGCCCAAACAATATCGACCTCGTCTCAGATCAAAGCTACAGATATGCCCAAAAGGGGTGGGAAAGTTCGTCGCAAGCGCCCCAACAAGGATCAAAACGAGAGGGACAGCGGGCAACTATTTCCACTTTGATTGGGCTGGTATATGCGGGTCTGGCCAAGAATTTGTGGATACGACTTGTCTTCTGTCCTTGCTGTGCAACCAGCTGAGAGAAGATAATGTGGATGAGGGTGATGACGAAAATCACGTTGATGAAGAAAACGAACAAGACGAGATTAGTGACGAGGACCTAGCGCCATGGGACTCCTAGATACGTGATAAAGAGGACTTAGAGTAGCTTCATATGGCTCGGCCACGACTGAGAAACCGCTTTTTGGATCGTCTGGCAGAAGTTCTGGCGCGGGTCAAAGGAAAGCCTGATGAGGTAACAAGTGCGTACATGACCGAAGCTGAAGACGATGAGGGCAACCAGCGAGTCAAATACGTGTCGCAAAGAATAAAGGACTTTCCAAAGGTGATTCAGGATATCTACTCAAGCTAGGTTATCACTTAAAGCAGATCACACGAGGTGGTAAGTTGGCGACTCATAAGATACTTCTCAGCTGAAATTGTTCTGCTAGAGCTCGGCGACGACGATGCGCATAGTGTTTTGCTGAGACGAACCCTCGCCTACGCTCGTCCTCGAATAGATTACTACATCGACGTCTTGCAGCATGAGTTCCATCCCCACGACCAAACACGGTCGCAACCTCTCTCAAGTTTGGCGACCTTCATTTTGCTGAACAAGGACCGGACAAATACGCTGCCTTGGTCGTATGAGCCTTGGAAGCAGTATCAACGTCCAATCCAGCCGATTGAAGCTGAGGCAGAGGCAGAAGAAGACGATGCTCAATCCCTCAGTTGCGAGGGTAAGCATGGTGAACAAGAGGAGATTGAGGGGAATGCCGAGGCTATGTTCCAGAAGGCACTTCAATTCTCTCGAAGTCCGGTCCTAGTCTTGGACTAAAGGCTTGCCGAACTGATTGAATCTACTTATACCTTCTAGAAAGATCTACGAAGTTAAATGGCATTGGGAAGCTGTTTTACTAGATACTTTCCAGACCGTATAAAGGGTGCTGCGGGAGCGTGACGTGCATTGCTCTTCCTATGCAGATTCCATGCAGCTGTTTCAACATTCATTGAAGCGGCCAAGGTCCTATCCTCGTTTCGTAGGATCTCCTTACCGGCTCTAGGAACCTACAGCACACCATCTGAGGCTGCTGGGATACCTACATGCACAATCGCCGATGCTCTAAAAAAGCTGGGTGCCCCAAATAGCATTACGCTAGTGGAAGAGCGTTTTGTGAGACGAAATCGATCGATGAAAGATGCCGGCATACTATTCAACGATTTGCGTTGTGAACCTTGTCGTGTCCACGCAGAAGTACAAGTGGTCCATGAGTGCGAAAGTCGACGAGCGAAAGGGGCTGACGCTGGACGGGTGCATCGCTACATCGGGAGCAGCAAGCTATGCTGTTACCTTTGCTCGTCATTTATCAGAGGGCATGGTTTCTTCAATTATCGAGGATGTCACTGGATAATCTATCACCAATGGCTGGTCCCAACGGCTTTTGCGGCGGCGCAAACGACCCGTATATTTGAAGAGACCCTTCGCGGCGTGTTTAAAGAAATGAAGGGACATGTAAGGTCGCTCATGGAAGGAGAAGAACTACCTTCAAAGGAGCCCCCTAGGCCCGGGACAACGCTCGATATATCTAGCACAGCGACCGTATCATCCCGCGACTTGTCTGAAATGACTTTAAAATCTCCGTGGTCGGAACGTATGTTCAAGAGGTACGCAGACCCTTTACGAGGCTCTTTCCGGTCGATTGTATAGCTAATTCTTCGCCTACAGGTTTTATGGACCCACGGCCTCACAAGATGCCATTCTGCTAGTTCCACTGCTCGACAAGCCTGGCCTCGTGACTATCAGCCGTGAGGGACGTTTCATGGAAATGTCATTTGAGGATGCTGAAAAATACAAGGATAAATTCGAGAGGCGTAAACTCTTACCAAGTCTTAAGAACATCACTGTCCAGCGGCGTTGTCACTTCGATAATGTGCCGGACAGGCCTGGATAGATTTCGGGTGCTGTTATTGCCGAGATGAGCCATGGAAGATCCACATGCGACGCAGGTATCTCCTGTTGGCATTATCAGCGACGTTAGAAGAGATAGCAACTTTCTGGAACTCGCAAAACCGGTTGGATGGTCTCTTCAGCCAAAAGAGAATCATCGTTACCGACTTCGAGCGTGAGGGTATAATTTTTGGCAGGCCGACGAGAATGGACCTTGGAGTTTACCGCCTTATGCTGGAGATTGACCACATACACAGAGGACCGATCTGCGCATACGGACATACATTCAAGTCAAGCCACAAGGAGTTCCCCGAGTCATGCCTGAGCGTCGAGACTGTCGTTGATTATGGTTTCGATAAACTTAATCCATGGGAGCGGTGGCACATGATGCTTCTCTATCAGGAACCGTTTGATGTCCCAACATTTGACGCACGTGAGATGCTTGCTGCGAGACGCAGTGCCGATGATGGGGCTTTTCAGAACTACATCGAGAAGATGGTGGACGTGAAGAAGTACTGGAATACCTACAAAGCAGACCTGTTGTTTCCAAACTTGCGCGGCCGTATGGATTGGGAAAGGAGCCAGATCCCCTCGTGCTATTGCATCAGCAACTGTGACTACTTATGGCCCCTTGGATAGACCTGGAAGGCCTCACTGAGGACGCTATCTTGTCAAGTTTGACAGTAGATTCTACTGGACCTACTCCTTCATGTCTGTATCCGGGTCATGTCGATGCGCTTCGCCGGATTGGGCCTTGCGACATTTCAGTCTCAAATTCCCTCACTTCTTTCTGTTGGGATTGCCAAGCTCATCGAGGAATGGCATTCTCCACTCACTAAGCATCTCTTATTGGTCAAGAGGCCGTATCATTACCCCGGCAATCAACTTGGCAAGTAAGCCATAGAAGGCCCAGACGCAAGAAGGGAAGGTAGGAAATCTGTCAAGTATGAGAATACTTCCCTAGATTAATTTCTTTTCATCTACAAGACCTGCAACGGACAAAAGGTAACCCGAATCACATCTCATCCAAAATCACAATTCATTCAAATTCACAATGGTGTTCGTCCTTAGCGTCATTGGAGCCCTAGCTCTCTTCACCCCAACCCTCGCCGCCGTCACACCCGCCCAGGTCGAAGCCGGCAAAGTCGAGGGTTTCACCGCCGGCAACATCGCATCTCACCTGGGCGACTACCTCCTCAGCACCTTCTGCTTCTGCAACGTCCCCACACCCGTCCCCCAGCAGTACAGCGAAGCCAACTACCTCCAATTCGAATACTACAACTTCCACCAAAACACCACCTTCATCCTCGACCACCTCTGCCTCGCAGACCAGGACTCCAACACCACCTGCTTCGCGCCCCGCACAGGCGACGGCCTGGCCCGCTCCAGCGGCGTCGACTGGGAAGGCCCCATCTGCCGCACCTGGTACAAAGCCGGCAACATGGAAACCCAAGAGTGGAGCGACGAATTGTGCTACAAGCCCGCCGAGAGCTTCTGGGGTCGTTGGCGCGAGTTCCGTCTGCCGGGCCCGGACGTGCTCAAGTTCAATGGGCAGAAGAGACGTCTGGATTTGGTGGGGGGGCAGGGCCCGAGGCTGAGGAGTAAGGAGGAAGCGGAGGATTCGTGCGCGGTTTTGTGCGATGAGCATGCGGGAATGGAGGTGCTGAGGGGGAATGATAGGGCGCAGAGCCATGTTGTTGCACATGAGGATATGGATGATATGTGTCCGCATTGTCAGTGAGTGGGTGATGGAGAAGTGGATGATGATGACGCTGGTAGCGGGGATGTTCGCTATCGTATGGCTAAGAATGTGTTTGGTGATGAGATGGGAATAAGTATATCGTTCTAATTCTTAATAAAACGCAGAATCAACTAGATATTGATAAAGCCTGCTCTATATATCTACCTGCCGACCACCTAACCCCAACTCCCAACCTTCGCATCTCAATAGTGAAGACCCTCAGCCAACCAACTAACGCTTCCGTGGGTAATAACGTCATAATATACATATATATACACCGTAACCAATTCCCTAGACCCTCACCAAGGAAATCGACAGAAACCGCCTCAACCCCACTCAATACGAACCCTTCATCTTCACCCTCTCGACCAGCCTCCCCAGCTTCCTCGCCTGCGCCGTCAACTCAACAAACCCAACCGGCCACCACCACCGCATCCTCCACCCTTCCTCAACCGGCAACCTCTCCTCCCCAAACACAGCAGCCATGTACTCCACCGGCACGCTCCACCCCGTCGACCGATCCCCAAACACCATCTGGATCAGCGCCACCTCCCCGAGCCCCATCGCATTCTGCACATCCCCGAGTTCCAAACCCGGGTTATCGCGCCGCTGCTGCTCGATGCGCTGAGCGCGCAGACGCGCAAAGTCGGCCATGGTTATGTCGACCCCGTTGTGCGCGCAGGCGAGCATGTCGGCGACGAGATCGGACTGTTTGCTGTGGTTGTCTCCTTGGGCGAAATCGCGGCGGGAGATGGAGACGTCGTGTTCGATGGCGCCGTGCCGGTTCAGTTCGTCGAGGTTCAAACACGCGTGGCCGGCGGTGTCGACCTGGCCTTTTGCGCGCACGCCGAATCGGCGGAAAAAGTAGGCGAAGGGGTGGAGGATGAAGGACAGGATGCCCGCTGATGATGGTGGTGGTGGTGTTGGGGCGTCTTGGCGCTCGAGGTAGGCGGCGCGGGTGAGGACGTGGCGGATCGGGAGGCTGATGCCTAGGACTGACATTGCGGATTGGAGGTCTCGGGCGCGGATGGCGCGGCCGGAGCGGGGGATGTAGCCGTGGTTGGCGAGGGTGTTGACGATGGGGCAGGGGGAGCGGAGGTCGGTGGGGGTTGGGGGGTGGTATTCGCCCTTTTGGGGGATGGGGAGGAAGGGGGTGGTTTCGGTGGGGGTGGGATGGGACATTGTTGGTTTGTGGGGGGTTTGATGGGATGAGATGTTTTGTGATAATTTTGGGGGCAATGGGGTTTTATGTAGTAATTGTTGGTTTCAGCCGGTTCGAGGATTTGGTTGGGGCAGTTCTTCAGCTCCATCTCACGTTGGAGAGGCTGTGCAGTTGGGAACAGGAGTGATGCGGTGCGGCGGGGTTGTAGCAGTGAGCAACTGCGCTCAATGAAACTTTGATGGCACATACCATGTGTTTGAGCAATCTAATTGCTTGAAGAAGTAGTAGTACGACATGATTTTTCAAAGACCTAGGTTCCAGGGCGCAAGCTCGCCAGAGGCTCAGAGCCGGGAGACAATTGGACCAATGGCCAGAAAGAAGCAACGGCGCGTTCAGATAAATTCATCTTAGCCTCATGACGGAGTACGCGAGCAAGGCTTTCTCTTTCCTCCTTCATCATTGATGCGATTGGGAGTTTGGGGAAAGTAATCCGTCGGAGGTGACCGAGAAGTGAGCAAAAAAATCCAAGAATAGAATAGGATAGAATAGCCGAGGAAGTAGCTTAGGGTTAGGGTTAGTCCTGTCCAAATGAAAATACCTTGTCTGACTCTTCAACCAAGTGGTCATCATACCCTTCGTTCCAGGGAAGAAATACCCCTTCAGCACACTTCGAGTTTGTCAATCTGCTCATTGAAACACGTTTGGACCTAAAAGTGCGACCATATCGCTGGCTTTAAGCATCCCCAATGAAGGAATTCCTCCTCGGGGACCCAAGCCTCAACTTTTGGGCCGGGCTGACTATATGCAAGACGCAGGGGACTCCGGTGGGCTGTATCAAGTAGTTGCGGAAAAGCTCCTGCAACCTCCCACAACCTCCCACCATCATCATCTGTTTCAATCAAAATCCGTACACTGAGGGGTGTTCATCCTGACTACATATTAATGCTTTGCCCCACGGGCGCCGTTTTGGACGCCCAAGTAATGTTTTCTCTTCATCCGAGCCATAAAGAAAGAATTGATATACCTAGAACCCCTTCGCTTTCGAGGAGCTTCTTACACCATCTTCTTTTGTTTCGCAATAGATTCCCTTTTGCCCTTAAAGTCTTCCAAAGGTGAAGTACCTCGTACACTTCTCAGCCTTGACGAGCAGACCCCTAACGTCAGTCCAATTGAAAACCGGATACGAGTAGAGAGTCACGGACCGTGTAATACATTCCGATTCGCAGAGACGGCTGGTCAATGGCGCCACGGATGGCCATGCAAACGGTCGTACTGACGAGCCGCGAAAGACGTGGAGGGGTTGAATAGTGGTTTGTCGCTATGGTTCCGAAGGGTTGCGCTCGAATGAGGAGCCACCTGCTCGTGCTGGGGAATAGCGACAACATGCATGTATATGGCTTGCTGTTGCTGGGCCGGATAAACAGCCTCTTTGTTTGCCATCATGAAAGTCTTTGTCATGTGCGCGCTGTTCGAGCTACTAACCCACACAGAGACCGTCCCAATGTGATGAAAAGGCGATACCAAATCCCACTACCCAACCCTTCAGTCTCACGGCGTCAATTAAAGACCACTAGAGCACCGAACGCTTACGAGGGGAACTCATCTCCCGACTCCAGTAGGCCAAAGGATCGAAACAGCTTCCCTCTCTTCGCCATCACCTCAGCATCCCGCTTCAGCATTTCCGCCCCCTCTCGCTCTACATTCTGCTCCAGTATAGCGGCCAATTCATCTAATTTCCCTACCGCGACATCGATGGGTATATCGGCATAATGGAATGCCGCGATCAGGTAGTCCATACCTTTATAGAACGGTCGGCCTTGAGCCACTATTGGCCGCGGGAATAAAACTTTCCGGTCGAAAATGAACCGCTCGAGAATGGAATGTTTCTCTTTTCCAACGTCTTTGCGAACATTTCTGATATCGTATTCATTACACAGAAGGCCCTTTGGTAAGGAGATTTCCATTAAGATATACGTGTCTGCGGTAGACATTTCAGTCATGCGGTATGAGAGGGCTCGATATGCCCAAATGACCGTGTCCTTCTCTGTTTCCTCGCCTGATTGGATCCTGCGTATTGTGTTATGGAGGCCGCCGTCGTCGCTGGAATCGTCGAAGCCACGGTAGCTGTGGAGGTATTCGGCGCCTATGGTAGAAATTGTGCTGATTGGGTTTTTCTTGGAGCCTTTGTTCGAGGTGCTGGGCTCTGTATGGTCCATTATGCTCTGTTGAACCTCGGTCGCTCGGAACGTGAGACCGTGTTCGGGATTTTCGCAATCGATGTTCGTGACGAGGTAATTGTAGACAGCGTTCCTGAAGTCCTCAAACAGTTCGTTTTGTTCGTCCGTTATCTCATCGTCGCCATCGGGATAGATCAGAGGATCTTTGGTAGCTCCCACGAGAGTCAGTTTGTCCACCAGTGCGTTTGTGTACATGGAACCACAGGGAGGGTGTCTGGAGATGGAAATCTTCCTTGTTTGACTCATTCTCTCCGGGCTGAATTAAGATTACAGGCTAGGTTCCCTTCGACTTTGACAAGATGCTGAGGTCGGGGACCTTGGTGAATGAGACTTGATAAACGACTTTGCCTTTGAAATTGGGCCGCGCTATGGTAATAAGCCCGTGATATGGATCAGGAACGCGGTCCGGTTGAGCGGACTTCATTGTTCTGAGAGAGTCTCGAGTACGATTGAGCGTAAATGAGTCAGAGGTGGCAAGTGACATTATCGCGAGAGCCGGCACCATGTCTACTACTCACGAGTTTTCACTGCAGCGTCTTTTTTTTGTTGCCCGCTTGTCCCCATACTCATATGCTGCTTTTAGATGTGCCGCACGGCCTATCAGCGTGCAAAGAAAAATCGTAGCTAATGTTGCATTTGAAAGTTTTCACCATCGGTTCCTTAGAAGCCTGTGATGAAGTTCTTGGTTCCGAGCTGTATTGGATCATAAGGCGTTTGCGAATTTTAGATACAGATCTCCATGTCGTAACCCTTTTCTCATACCCCGGGCCCCTTTCTCCATCGTTGAAAACCATCGGGGCCAACAGCCTCATCGTTCCATAGTACGCCGCTTAGCAACAGCATGATCTTGACAGCATTCAGACTTATTCCTAGTACAAACAAATTCTCTGTCAAAATCCTAGGCAAACGAAGACTTGCACGATGGGATGTGAGATTAGGCGCGAAGTGACATCGATATAACATATTAATGTGTGATACTAAAACCTAGCCATCCGCTATCTGCTGATTTCTCATGTAGGGCGGGGCTGGGCACAGTGTTGTGCAAATCAACACGTTGGAAGGGGGGTGACCACTAAGGGTAGACCGGACAAAGACGTAGTAGAGAAAGTAATGTAGGAAGAAGAGTACGTTTCTCAACCCTATGACTCACTGCATGCCTTTGGTGAAATGTTTGATGCTCATGAGGACTCTGGATAGGCTCAAGGAAAAAACCAAAGAGATGGGAAGAAACGATAGCCTGGCACCCTGGGAGGTGAGCGAGCAGCCCTACCTTAGAACTAAGGGCTACGCTACATCCTCTCCCACCAAACCGAACCTGCCTTTCGCACCCCGGCACCATCCCTATACATCCTCATCCCCCATCCCTCACCAACAATCCGATCTCCAAATACATCATAAAGACAGACGCACGCCCTACACACAACCACAACCACAAGCCCCAAATCCGAGCCCCGGACATCGGACACACCATCCCAAAGGCGCTCTGGCTCGGCTTCGGATATCCTCGGCCATTGGACCTCGCATGCTGATTTCTGTGATATGTGGTGTGCGTGCATGCGTAATCCTTCGTCTACTGCATATTTTCCTTTAGTCCTGAAATGGGCTAGGGTAGTGACGAGCACGAACAGCGCACACTGGCATGCTGATTGATTGGGAGGGTACAAGTACGCGTAATCGTGCTTTAATTAGACTTTTGAAGTGGGAATGTAGATATGAGGAAGGTGTGCGTGGTTCTTTCTGTGGCGGATTGCACTGCACGGCTGTGGAGCGCTCGTTTCATACCTGGTGTGGGGGTTCTGTAAGCGAGGTAAAAGATATTTTTCGCGAGGAGTACTCCAAGTAGGTGATGGAAGTGGGATGTGAGGATTGTTTCGTCTTTGGTTAGAGGTTTGCGGCTGATCTTCCTGCAGACTGTTTTTAGGGTCTCGGATGTGGTGCTGTCAGAGTTCTATTTTGCACGATGTACATTGGTGTCTGTGGGTAAAGTTGCCTGTGCTCTACCATGGATTTGCATACAGGTCGGACCACCTCGGCGGCTCATTCTCTCTGTGAAATTTGGTGGCTGTGTGGGGCCGCCTGGTAGACGTTACAGGGAAGTTTTAGAGATGGTGTGAGATACTTGGCTACTTTCGTCAGGGCGCGCGTTGTCTAGGCTACTCAGCTGAGAATGATACTAAAGATCACTTTTCAACAGCGGTTGTTAAGATCGCAGAGGCTTCAAATGCCCATGTACAGTGAGTGACCTTGGCTTGGGGTATATAGTTCGTATATATTGTCGAAGTCGAATATCTCTCATAAAGTTCCATGTGCTGACAGTAGAAGGTTATAAACGAACGGACGGTCCCACTGACCCGCAACCGGAACCGAAATGACGCATATACTGCCTTCCCCACGTGGAGCGCAAACCCGGCAAAACCACAGAACCACCCCTCCTCTGCCTCAACTGCCACGCCACCTCTTATACGTCGGATCAATAGAAAGTAGCAGCCATACAATTGTTGCTCGAAGTGACCTGCGGCGTCGTGTTCCAATCCGTGGTACCAATGAATGCCTTCTGCAACGCCGCGTTCTCGCCCCCAAGCTGTGACTCGATGTAGTCGGTAGCGGCAGCATTGGCCGTCCTAGGCTCCCAGTAGTTGCCGGTAGTAGTATCCAACACGTTGGTCGCCTGCGTCGTGCATTGCCCCGTGTAACAAGGACTGCCTTGGGTGGCAGGGTTGAAGAACGCGGCGGCGGGTATGTTTGGGTTTTCGTTAATGTTGACGGTGAAGCCTTCGGTTGTCCCGCCCGTCGTGGATGATAGGGTTGCGGCGCCGTCGCAGCCTTGCTGCAGGCTCACGTCGCCCCAGGCTGTGCCTACCATGTTCAATTCTACCCATGTGGCCGGGAGAGCCTCGCCGCGCTGAACAGTGCCGGCCCAGCCGTAGTTGAGGGGCACGAATTGGGTGTCGCCGCTGTTGATAGTGATGTCCTTTAGCTTGGTTCGGCTGTAGTCGGGGTTGTTGGTCCAGAAGGAAAAGGACTTGGTGGCGCCTTTGTTGGTGAGGAGGAGACCGATTCCGTTGCAGGTCGCCGCGCGGGGCTCGAAGAGGGATTTGAGCGAGCGGGGAATCCAGGGGCTAGAGGTCTCGGCTTGGGTTGGGGCAGAGAGGACGGGGAAGATGGCGGTGGAGAGGGCAAGGCAGAGGGAGAGGACTGATTTGAGCGTTCCGGACGCGGTGTATGAGGGAGACATAATGAGTGTAAAGGTACTTTGACAAGCAAAGATACAAAAAGAGCGATTCCAAAAAAGAGCGAGGAGCAAAAATGAGCGACTGGGCTTACTGCAGCGTTAACGAGCGAAAGGGAAGAAATCCATGGGACAGAGGTTACTTATGGGCGACATGGGATGAAAGGAAGGCTGAACGATGGTAGCGCGCACTAAATAGTAGTGGCCAATTGCATAGTCCAGACTCCGTGAAAGGAACGGACTACCGACGCTATGCAATCACAAAGTCCTTTCAAACCTTTTGTGCCTCATCCCCCCTAAAACGCCATTGTTTGAGATGTTATCCCTGTCGAGGGAAGAAAGGGATCTTGTGGAACGTAGTTTAAATTGTTCGTGCCCTGAATCTTTACTACCACTTCCTTGAACAGTGGCTAACGCTTTGACCGTCGCTGTTTTGCCATCATCGAAGATATCGGTCACCGATGTATCACAGGGCGAGTGTGCGAGTCCATCGCTATGGTTGATGAGCATTTCAAGCTCCAAAACAAAAACTCTCTAAAAGATCTTTCTGCGCAATTGTTCGGTATTTTCACAAAGAAAGCTGGGACTCAATAGAAAGGGTGGAAACTTGTACACGTATGCAGTGCGACGTGGGGGTTGTCACCGTCGGATCCCAAGAAGGAAGATTAGCTCGGGAGATGTCCCGCGCGCTATAGGCTCAGGAACCAATCAATAATAACTTAGCCTGGGTTCCTGCATGTGGCACAGCGACCAAGTGCCGGGACGTGTGCCACTTCCACTTATTGTTGACCGCATCGGTGAAGCCATCATCTGGTCGGGAGATTCTCCGTTGACAGCCAGACACAGTATTGACCAGTGGAAGAACCGCAACTCTTCTTCGAAGACATCATGTAAGTCTAGACATTATCTCTTTCAGCACTCTCCGTGGTCTACAGCATATAGTATATAATTAAGTGCATATTTTGCGCACGCTGCTGTGATTTGTGTTGGCTGTACAGAAGCCTGCAGGGCCCATAGCATGTGTTGTAGCCTGCCACCACTCAGAAGACCGTCCAGCTCGCCGGTCTCGGGCCGAGGTATCGTCCTTGGAAATTTCTGGGATTTGGGACAACTCACTCGGTCGACCTGCAAGTCTGCCCAAAGAACGTCAAGATAGGCACCTCGTTGCCGGAAGAGAGTCTTCACATAAGACCAGAGGCTGATTTCCAGTTTTCTCCGAGGTTGCCCACTCGTGGGGTAGATAGGACGCACTTAGGAGTCACTGAAGGATAATTCCGGACTGGATGCATATCAAGTGATGCGCCACTATGGCTGGGGTCAAGTGCCCGGACCATGTCGGTTAGCGAAAGGTGGAAGTCGTTTGATTCCTGACATCTCAGCCGCTCAGAGACCAGGTTACTCGACTCTCTCACCCTGCTTATCGTAACCAACTATACTTTTCTTGCAACGCCGTTCGACAAACCTGCATTCACGACACTTCTAGCTAGAGTAAATGATTGATTCGGCCTCTTCACTGCGGTGCACATATTGATTGCATTTTCAAAGGAATCGCAGCATTCAACTGCTCAATACCCTGTATATTGAGGGTTGGCTGCCACCGATGCGTCTCACGCCAAGGATGAAGGTCTGTTCTCTCAGACATCCTTGGGATTGCGGATGGAATGTGATGTCAGGTGTGCTCGAAATCGCTCTCTGGATTTTGATGGCTTAGAAGTTGGATTGTGATCTGTGTAAAGCTGTAACAATACACTATGCATGGTATGAAGGTATGCTTGAAAACCCCAGGAAAGAATATTTGTGCTCGACGGAGGATTAATGAACAAAACATCTCAACGCCAAGACGCCAAGACGCCAAGACTTCTGGCGGGGGAGAAAGAATGAATCTCCGTACAACATATTCAGAGTAACGCTCGCCTCTCTCATCCACTACATCACCCCTTGAGCTTGGTTCATCGAGACGCTGACAGGTGGCGAATGGGTAACGGTGCTAGATACTTATTCCCACCAGCGCACCTGGTCCCTACACTCTCCAACCCGCACACAATCTCTGCCCACAACGCCACATCTGAGGATTGCACGGAAACAACGAAAGACATGGGCCGTGCTAAGTATCGCTACTTGCTATTAGCCTACAATAACGACGGGATCTGAGGCAAAATATTGGTTGTCCATTGAGTCTCAGCCTGATGTCATTGGGGGGATGAAGGGAGGGATGATGGAGATGTGTAAAGACTTCTGTATTTCGTGAATGAAGACAGTGCTTCAGACGGAGCAGCCGCTGATGAGATTCAAGTGTATGAGACCTGCTGGATCCTCCCACAGTCCATCTCTGTTTTCGAATGCCAATTCGCGTAGGCGCATTGACGTCTTGTGCAAGAGCTGGGAAATATTTATGAGCGTCTGGCCACAACATCAGACGAGCCTTCGAGCTGGCCACGACTCAATGACAAGCGTCTATGTGGTCGATAGGGTCTACAAGCTTGATGAAAACTACAATGATGAGGAGCATAAAGACGAGGTGTAGGTGTCAACCCACATGCCATACAATCTCTATGCGACCTAGATACCATTGGGGACGATCTGGGAATGGAGCAATGCATAAAAACAAGCACGTTTTGTGGGACGGTTATCTAGACTCTTTGCGACATATCCTCTCTACCCACGCCTAACCCCACATTCTCTCCTTAAAAGAGCATGCAATTCTCCGAGTGCCACGCTGAAACGATATCTACAGCGAAGCGCGTCAACAATAGCCTGGCATGGCAGAGATTCAAGCGCAACGTATTCAATTGCTCGAACCGGAGCACACGGTGACGAATGGATTTCAGGCGGCAAGTAGGAGCGGCCAAACTATGCGCCAACAAAATAAAGGTTCTCGCAGCCAGCGACAAGAACCTTTCGGAGACTGTCTAGGTAAAATTCAGACATTACTGTTCGCGTTTGAAAATGTTTACGCTGAACCTTCTCCTGATTCTCCTCCAGCTGTACCCCTTCAATCTCGCGGCGCCGCTGTCGACTGCTCCGTCTTTGAAATCCCTCAATAGTGAATCTCTCAACTTGGCACTTCCGACAAACCTTAGCCTACACGACCAACCCATGTAAGTGAATAAGCTCATCTCCACACTCTAAACTCACATCACACAGCTTACGATACCTCCCGTCCGAGCCATTCTCGTACCATTTCCCCGATTCCGCTGTCACCATCGTCTTCCGGAACTACACCATCGCCATCAGCCATCCGGACTCTGAGCGATGCGTCGGAGCGGCTTTAGCGGACCTCATGGTTTACCGCGACCGACTTCTTGACAAGATCAACACTCCGCAAGAATACGCGTGCGGGACGGTCGAGCTGACGATTTTCCCCGAGGCGAGTATGCGATGGATTGAGTGGGCGTATGCGGTTCAGTCGATCCGTAGGTGGTTGTTGGTGTATGATTCGGTGGATATGGATTTTGATGTTGTGGTCAGTGAGACGAGGGTTCTAGGGACGGGAAGGTTGGCAAGTGTCCTTTACGATTTTGAGGGTAAGACTTAGATGCAGCAGGGGGTAGAGGCTGTTTGGTCTTCTGGGTCCAGAGTCGACGTTGGCAAGATTGTAGGTCAGTTGAGTTGCGTCGTATCATATTGCTTCGATTTCATGTGGCTTCCAAATCTTGTCTCCTGACAAGACCTAGCATGTGGAATGTGATTGGGTTGATCAATATACTGGGTGAAATGATATCGCCATTTAGTGTTCGTTAAGAGCTCGTATACTCGGGCATATTGTCCGCTTTCGAGCCGTGCTTGGGACATACATGAAAGATTGAATGCCGGTCTCCCCACGCTCGGCATCGACCGAAACTATAACAACAAACATTCCACCATTCGACCAAAGCCCCAAACGCACAAACCGCTCAAGAACTGCATTCCCAATACCATCTTCACCCACACCCTCACCCTCCCTGATCCCACGAATTACAACCCCGCCTCCCCGGGAATAACCGTCCCATTCAGCACCGCCGCCTCATGCGCCCTCGCCACATACCCATAAACAGGCAAATACTGGTCCAGAAACGGCAGCAGCTGCGCGCTGCCCGGCGTGTTCCTCCAATCGCGCATCAGGTCCATGACGATGGCGAAGAAGCCCTGCAGGATCACGCCTGCGTTTTCCATGCGGCGGTTCGCGTCCGAGGCGAGGCGGCGGGAGAATGTCCCGCTTGCTTCGGTGTTGGCGATGACGGTGTAGCCTTCGGAGCGGAGGGAGAGGGCGAGGAATTCGGTGCCTGGTACGATGAGTTTTGGGGGGTTGATGGAAAGGGGCGAAAAGGAAGGGGAGGAAAGGGAAGGGAAGGGGTTGTGTTCTACGTACAGACGTCCGTGGTGATGCCCGCGAGTATGATTTGGCTTTTGTTCTGTGCGACTACGGCGGCTCTGAAGTCGGCGTTGTCCCATGCGTCCACCTCGCCGTTGCGTTTTATCAGTGGGGCGTTGGGGTACAGGTCCAGGATCTCTTTTGGCAGAGGGCCGTTGGGTCCGGTCTGGGCGCTTGTGGTCAGGACGATGGGGATGTTGAAGGCTTTTGCGATGGAAGAGTGCGCGATGATGTTGTTGCGGAAGACGGTCGGGTCGTAGTCGCGGACCTGGATGGGGGTGGAATTAGTTTGGTTGTATGGCTATGGTAGGCGGTGGCACTCACGGCGTTGTAGAGGCCTTCTTGAAGGTCTGCTACGATTACCATCTACAGAAGTTATCAGCTGATGTTTGAAGTGGAGAGATGAGATGCACAGCAGGAGTCTTACAGAGTCATTCTTGTTGAGACGGATGAATTCCGGTCCTGGCGTCAGGGCTGCCACTACCATAGGACCAAGTGCAGCAGCTGCCAACGTGATGGTCTGGGAGAATTTCATCGTGAGTTTGAACTGGGTGTTGTTGCTAAAGCTGTGGGTTTTGGATAAGACTGCTCCTTTTTGCTATGTTGTTGAAGATGGAGAGGACAGTGTTGATGAAGATACAGATAGAGAGGAGAGACTTCTTTCGAGGTGCGAGGCTCCTCTTTATATATTGGATCCATGCCGAAGAGCAGACTTGTCTGTGTTAGTTGGACCGCACTGCTAGTTTTGATATCATCTTGGCAATACTGCAATCTGTTTGTCGCTTACGCACATCTTACAGAGCATTGGCAAAGGGTCAAGCCTGCAGTATGCATTCTCACTGTATAATATTGTTTAGGAAATAGAAGCGAGGTATATCGGCGATGTAGATGGCGGCCAAGACTTGTACAGTGAGACTAGTCCAAACATATGCTAGCTTGACGACCTAGGATGTGCAGATATGCAGCAAGTCAGCTTTTTGTCATGTTCATGTCATCCACTTTCGAAGCCTTGCATAAGATTCGCATACTCAAACACTTCTCCATCCTGCAAGACTCTTTGTCATTCTGACATCTCTGTCTTGACCATGCATCTGATCTCCTGCAATATCGCCAACGCATGGTTGCAGTCAACTTCCGCCCTCCATGCTATGTCTGTGATACGGCTCAATATCCAATACCTGCGAAGCTGGTGGCTTTGAAGCTGACAAGACAGTAATGCCAAGGATTCATCGCGAAATCTGTTCCCGTGGCCGTAGAGAAATATCCGATTGGACAGATACTCTGTACAAGTATTGCCCAGCTCACAAGAATTAAGCCGAGAGCGGCACACTCACAATCAATTGCATGGACAGCGGTCTGAAGATCATACAACGGCTCGTCTCTCTTGCGAGGTGCAAGACGCATCTCTGTCACATGTTCATATGAAAGAGGTATCAACACTGTTCGCTCGGCTCGAGGTTCCTTGCAACATGGTACGTTGACTGTCATTCTTAGCGAACGATTGCAGAAGATACTCAGCCGAGATCGAAGCCCAACTCAGATGCCAGAACTTCAAACGAAGCTTAATCTCGAATCTTCTCTTGCCTGGTCCATGCGAGCACCCCCAAAGTACCAGAGTGCATCAATTCTTCAACAGGCATACCGGCTTCGGCCACTGCAAAATCATCACTTGTGGCTGACAGTCACATGAGCTCATAAACCTTTCTCGTGAGCTGCAAATGCATTTCTTGTGAGCATCCCGCCATTCTAATTTCCCTGCGTCTTGATACATCCCTGCAATGTCCTGGAGATGACGCTGTTGTGTGCGCGTGCTCACGTTGATTTTAACCAGGCAGTCGAAAGGATAGACTTGAAGTTCTGTAAAGCATTTGTATCACATGCAAGCCAACTCCGAATACCGTATGACTCTGACGAGAGTGGACTGCTTACAGGCAGAGGTTGTGGTGGCATGAGCATAACCAAGCGCGACAACCTAACAATTTTCTCAGACCTTGTACACGGTGAAACCGACTCGAGAACCCTGTAATGATCCTGAGAACACCACACAAAGAATACTCGAAGCAAAAGTACTTGCAAAAATTGTCCAAGATGGAAAATAAGCTGTACGATAGCGCGGAAAGCTTGAGGCTGTCGTTGGCTCTACTGGATCTCCTTCAGCAACCTCCGAGATGAGCAAACGTTGGTCTGACTCCATTACACGGCTTCCATATCACCACCAAACCGGCAAGCTTGTAAACATCCCGGACCCTATTGAAGAAGGGAATCCACTATAGTTCTGGGTCTAGTCCAAGACAAACGTGCTGGTCTGCTTCTTCATGGAGATTTCCCCAAGTCATAATCAAAGCGCTGTGCGATCTTGACTGCGTATGCGACCTGAAGTGTCACGAACCTGACGGGTCCATGTCCGGAGATACATGTTGCGCCGCTACTGAGCTTCCAAAGTACGGGTCGCCACTCCGGGCCGACAATCTTCGATATCACGTTTATCTTTCACTCTTGAATATATATTTGAGCACCACCAAAGGTCGTCACCGGCTTTGGAACTGTGTTCCAATGGCATCAGGCCTTCCCAAGTACTGTTACATTGCCCGGTCGTCTCGCCGCTGATACCGCGTGAGATCCACTGTACCCTCCATTGTAATCTTGATCAGCCCTAAATCTCTCCGAAGTGACGTGCAATGAGAGACACACGTCTCCAAGTGCTTCAGGACGGATGATCGTTGAACAGTTCTGCCCAAGTAGTCCGTGGTCGGCAGGCTGCTCCTTACGGCAGTTTAATGGCCAGAAAGGATGATTTGCCAGATATCCTGTACGGAACAAACCTAAAGTATCCGAGTAAACAAGCTTGATGTCTTGGTAATGGAGCTAAACCATAGGGTTTTCTTCCGCGATGTGAAGCCTCCTCTTCCTCCTTACATCCAGGAATACTCTGACAAACACGCGCGCAGTCTCAAGTAACAGCTGCTCCTACACATCCTGCGAGGATAGTTGAATACTACGACCAGAATGATTGTTTGTTCATCTTAGCACTAGACACCCCTGCCGGCTAATTTGCGCTTAAGGGATGCGGGAGACAGAAACCGCCGACCCTCTCATTTCGCATCATATGAGACTCTTTGACTTTCAAGTGCGAAACGCACAGAATGAAATAAAGCGCATAATCTCTATTGATAGGAATTGCTAGGACGCAGCCGACTCGGTCGCGGTCTGGTGAGTCCCTTATCTGATCAGTGCACTCTTACAGTACATCTTGGCAAATCTTTACTGCCTTAAGACCCCCAAGACCTCGTTAGATCTTGTTATGGTAATACGTGTTTCGGTCGCGGAACGCTTGATGAAGTACGCGCAACGTTCCACCCTGGGTACAAAAGAAGCGATCCCTCCCTTACATTCTGTGATGTTCAACCTGGATCGTTGCTGTACACATATCCATCGAGTCACTCTTTCCAGCTCCTTAAAATATTTTCAAAGCGACCTCGACTCAAAGCGTTCTTGTTTCATTTGCTTGATACCTGATCGAAATCACGCGGTAACGAAATGATCAACATCCTCCCATTCGCGCTCGTTGGTCTGCTTGCCACAGCAGTCAGCTCCACCCCATTCAACCTCAAAAGACAGGACGGGCAGCAAGTCATCTTCCGCAGTGACCTCAAGCAAGGGGAAGGCCAATCGCCCGAGTTCAAAAACGTCTTCTGTAAGCCCGGAAGACATGCCGTCAATGTACAGAGACGGTAACACTAACCGAGCACGCAGTGAGTCACGCCGAAACAAATACCACTGGCAAATACGACATCACCTTTGTCAATCAAGCCGAAAAAGCAAACGCCGATAGATCAGTTGTCGAATCCCATGGTATGCCCACCGGCATCGGCAACAACCTGACCCTCTACATCAACATGGGCACCGACAAGAAGAACCCAAAGGGCCTGCAACCCGTTACCTTGGGCACGAAGCAGCAGAGCGCGGGCTGGTTTTATACGGTCAACGGAGAATTGAAGTCGGCCTCCAGTGTTCCGCAGTGGGATACTTGGGTCATCTGTGAAGGTGATCAGGGGTATCCAACATTGTCGTGGGTTGGGGTCGTGGATCTGACGGTGCATATTCCGGAACATTGCAGTGCTGTCAGATTATTTGCGGATGGTGTATAATAGGGGCCTCCTCGTGGCATGGGCAGTGAGGTGAGCGTGTATATATAGACTTCTGAAGCGTTTTGTGCCGGTTGCCATATCCTCGTATTTATATATCGTTCTGTTGTGCGGTGCCAGAGCACGATCTTTCAAGTTCAAGATAACGCCGGTCGGTCTTTTGTTCGAACAAGACCTTTCTCGGAAGGCATTGATGAAAAGATGTCTTGTATGATTGCTGAGCGCATACTTCACGAGTACGTGTTCTGGCAAAGATCTCAGTCTCATGGCGCTTTAAGATTTGTCTCCTTACACTCGTGCATTATTATCGCGACGCACGGCTTCCCCCTTGAGTATATCAAATCGCGGTGCTTGGCCGGACACACAATGAGCTAGTTACTAGTCACACCATCACCGCAAGTGACCCGAGTAATGGCCTTGCGCATTATTTATGGGATGCAAAAGGCACCAGTGGTCAAGTCAGTACGCTTTTCAATCAGTTCTTCAAATTTTGTTCGTTTCAAGCAGAGACATGCTGACACGAATGGGTCTACATCCGCTGGTCTACCCGCATGCTACAAGTAGTCGATCATTGTAGCGCAACACTCTATGCGATTTTGCGAAAAAGGTATCTCTCTAATCGCACCCTTCTAGACCTACTATTTAAGTTCATCTATCTCATTGACGGCTGGAATCATCGAGCCATGGTCGTCATCAACCATTGCACTCCTCACCAGCTCAACGCGTATTCGACTGTACCATTGTCCCAAAGCGTCACAACTGGTGTTCAACACGACTTCGCCATCGGCAGCTTCGCACGATTCGGCAATCCCGTCGTCGCCCTCTCAATCCAAGATCGGCAAGATTTCCACGGCGCGTCCCACTACAGCATGCGCGAGAAGCTGGATCTCGAAGGCTTCCTGGAGAACTTCTTGATCCTCGATGATCGCACGGCCGATTCCCACGCTATTTGGTACGTAGAGACGACGGAGACCAGCAAAGAATACGCTGCCATGGCCGCCGGCGGTGACAATCCCCCAATCACACACGAAGGAGAGGCTTTCCCGCTCTACCAAGCCCGCATCCTTACGCAAGATGTTCCCATCCAGTGGGCGTCGTTCGATGCCGGCGTCAGCGACCTCGAAGACGACATCGAGAAATACAACCATCCGTATGACCCGCATAATCCGCAACTGGAGCCTTTTACGCTCGGGCTCGACTTCTCGCGCAGGGAAGACGTACAGGGGTTTCTTATCGAGGCGAACATCAAAGCTGCATTTGAAGAAATCAATTGGAGCACTGATATTGAGCTGAGAAAGCAGATCTTGCCGAATCCGCCGGTCGTGGTGCAATTAACGCAGGAGGCCGCGAGAGAGGCGGGCTTGTTGAGTATGTGGAGGCCGGCGCAGCGGATTCCGCAAAGGGGGAAGACGGTCTCGATGACAGCGCCGTATGATTGGGATAGTCCGAAATGGGTGCAGGATGGGACGAGTGTGGCTAAGAGGAAAAGTCGACGGAGTTTGTCGCTCTTGTCTCCGGGTAGTGATACGGCTGTTAGGACATGTCAGAGCAGGATGCTTCTGGGGCAGGGTTTCGGGATTTGACAATGACGAGTAGTCGACTTACTTCTTTGCTCAGGCACAAGGTGAATGCGTCTTGAATTCTGTTGGAGGTAGCATAAGAGTATGCTTTCCCTTGGATGAGCACGAGCCACTGGTTGGTGCATAGGAGTTGTATCATTAGCGGGCGTGTAGGGCTGATTGAGAATGGAATCATCTACCAAAGTCAACGGCCACTTCAAGATCCCAACATCACCGCATCATTCATGGCTTGCAGGGATTACGAGTATGAACGATCAAAGGCGCGTATCACTTTTGCGACACCGTCATATCGCTGCGGCTCTCCGTGGAGGTTGATTCTGGCATCGGATAATTACCTAGTAAACTGTGGAAGCTAGTGCCAAGTTCCAACCAAGCATTACTTTGCTGCTTGCGGCCCTCTGAGAGCCTTGATGCCGTTAGTACGGATCTCGGCACTTGTTTCCTGCAACAAGAAACGCTATCATCTACTGACATCAACGCTACAGTAATAAAGATCAATACTTCATGACACAGCATTGCCCATTATCACTCTCTCCAAACCTAGAAGGTTGTTGAGGCAGCGTGTAATGTATGGGGATTGAGGAAAATGAAAGGTCCAAGACCTCCTCCAGGCCAGCCAGCATTACAGGGAACATAGCAACCCGACATTGTAACCAGTGAGGAGGCAAGGAGCCATGGATGTTTTGATTCGTTTGTCAGAACTGGTATCGGTTGATTTGGACTTGTTCATGCGTTCAAAAAGACAGTCCCAACGAATGAGGGTCTCGCTCTGTGAGTTCATGCTTTGAGCCTGGTGTTGCGTGGATCTCCCAGTCATCCTCGAACTCAAGCGCTACGGCTGGCTCTCAACAACTGCCCTTGGCTGCTCTTTCACCTCATTGTTGGTCTCAGCCTTGTTGCAAGACAAGTAGCCAATCTTAGCTAATATGCAGTTCCAGTTGCACTTGGTAAATTACATCAAGACATTGCAGACTCCCGTAGAACAACACATTGGACGTGGAGGCGCGATAAAGACATCGCCACCTGGCCAAATCTGGCAAACTTTCTCATATCCAACACATCCAGATCACAGCCTCCGCAAACCAACAAGCTCGTGGCTTCTGATTCAACGGGCTCTTTATTGATGGGTGCAACTGTCTTGTGTATTGTGGTGGAGAAGTCTCATCCGCCGACAAGGTTGAGAATTGTGGAAGAGTCTCAGACATGCGATGGTGAGTGGGTCAACGCAAACTAGCGTTTCTTTGAGGCTTCTTTTGATTTCTTTCCAATGTCTCACACCTATGCTTTGTCAATTGCCGTCCGACAGGAGATGGTGGGAGTCGCGAGTGGGATACTTATAGATCTTCCATCACCCGTATAGATCTTCCATCATCAGTATAGAACTTCCATTACTGGTACATTCAGCCTCTTCTTTCCATACACATCATCGTTACAAAACACACATCTAATGGCACCGGCAACCGAAGACCAAGTAAGTTATCCAGCATTCTGTGCTATGTTCGTTCGACAGCCTGTACCAAGCTAATCACGCCAAGTTGAACGAGGAATTACATCTATCACTGAAGCGACTTGGTATCGCACCCAGCTATGCAGACGTAGCGTTGTTCAGCCAATTCCCTTCGCCTCTTGGAGGTCTGGGGGTGAGAGCCATGGAAAACATTCCTTTCGGTACCCCTATCATTTCGGAGGGGGAGCTCTTTTCAATCGTCAAGGGTAGGCGTGTCAATCAAACCCAGGCAGGATTGGAGCAATTTCAAGCACTCAGCTGCCCATTTCAGCCGGCCACGCCCGACGACCGATTTCGAGCAAATAGTTTTGCCATGGGCAGAGACACCCGAAGCGGAAAGGAAAAGCAGGGAATTTTCGTCCGCTCATCGCGGTTCAACCATTCTTGCGTACCGAATGCGCACTTCGCATGGAACTGGAGACTAAAGCGACTCACAGTGCACGCAATTGTTGACATTTCCAAAGGCGAAGAAATTTTCGTCAATTACCGCAACGATGAGTGCCTCGACACCAGAGCTGAGCGTGTACAAGCACTGTCTGACGATTATAATTTCGACTGCACATGTCCAGCTTGTAAGCCAAATACAGCATTCGGGATTGCAAGCGAGGAGCGCCGAAGACGGATGCGAGACCTCCAGGATGATATCATTCTGAACAGAACCTCAACTGTAGCAGACGAGAAAATCCAGCTGCTTGCCGATATCAAGTTCTTTCTCGTCCTGTTGCGACAGGAAGGCCTCCTTTACCCCCAGCTGGTAGACATATACGAAGAAGAAGTCATGTGGTACAGCAGAGAGATGAGCAGCACTGGAGCTGAGAATTCCTGGTACAAGGGAAGATGTCTCGAGGAGGCCCTAGTGGCTGCTAGGCAGAAGCGATTTGGATGTGACTTGCAACGGGTATGCGGCGCCGGAAGTCACCAAGACACTGAAGCTTATCATTGATTTGAAAGCACAGTGATGGACCTTTAGGGGTTGGACCAGGAAGACGATTGGAGAAGTGGGGAATTTGCGGGTATCACAGCGCTGGTCATAGAGCAATTGTATGGTCTGGTATTTTTGGCGTTCAACGGTTATCTCTGGGAAGTACTAGCGAAATTTGCGTTAAAGCAAGGAGCACACAAGATTTCATGCATCGAATCTCCTCTAATGCGGGAAAGCCTAAATTGGAGTCTTGTGAGATCAGAAAAATGAATGTGGATTGTTACTTGCGAAAGTGAAGCTCTCCAACGGTTTCAGATTTTTCTGACTTGTGGAGTTGGCTTTTCAAGAACAGAAAACATGCTGATGCGTGAAGATGGAAAAAGCCCGAGGTAAGAGTCCATCTGATTATATATTCGCCCTGTCTGCGCTGAACTTTCAACAAGACGCGAATCGGCTGAATACTGGATCTCCGTTAAAGATGATTCTTTGGTCTTCGAATGTCTTTCGGCCCCAAAATCGAGAGCTAGTAA
Source organism: Xanthoparmelia taractica (assembly GCA_033085395.1). Taxonomy (NCBI): domain Eukaryota; kingdom Fungi; phylum Ascomycota; class Lecanoromycetes; order Lecanorales; family Parmeliaceae; genus Xanthoparmelia; species Xanthoparmelia taractica. Next base: position 36,191 of record JANQBS010000180.1, read on the forward strand.
ACCCCTCTTTCTGGGAGAACCCGACTGTTGACTTGAAAAAGGAGCAGTATCCGATCCGGCCGTAACAAAAACCAATCTACGGAGATGGGGAAAGTCCAGCGGCTAGCTGTCCAATCCCAAGAGTCGCTCGGGGATGTTCCGGACATCAAACCCAGTGGCTCAATCCGTCTGGTACAGTTGCAAAATCCTTTAACACTTTTTTTAATTCACTTAAGAGTATGACGACCGAAGATTCATACATATTCGGAGATGTTAAGATGGCTCTGGAAACACATGTCGACGCAGGCTTGGTTCTGCCAGAAGGATGGGTGGAAAATGAGCAAGAAATCATCAACGAGTTCTTCAATGAGAAGATGCCGGCTGCGCTCAAGCAAAGGGAACTCCGTGAGCCAGGCTTCACATGGAAAGGCTGCTCAGCTTCTGACTGTCTCGCCTACGCAAAATTCCTTATGCAAGGAATGCCTCTTGCCCTGGTCAATAATCAGGGAAGTAGCAGTTACACGCTCGTATGTCCGGGGCGGGATCGAATCATCCAGTTTCGCATCTCGGAGCTCAACGTCGAAGTCGTTGATGAGGCGAAGCAAATGTATGGAGACCTCGTTGCCAAAGCCTTTCGCCATCAAAACTTTGTCCTTCCAGTTTACACGTACAACATACTTCCCGGCCAGCTTTACATCTGGCAGGAAGTTCCACGAGACTCGTTTCCATTGGAGCGTGAGAAGAGAACCGTCACTGACCTGGCGAAATTCATCGCCACCGCATCCCACTTTCCTCGTCCGAAGGATAGTTACAGCGACAATAGCTGGACCATGTCCGCCAAGGCAACTCTACAGCGCCTTAAACAAAACACTTCTCTGAGGGAGATGGCTCCTGAGATCCACATCCGGGTTGCATATCTCAGCACAAAGCTCCACCTCTTAGACACTCTGCCTGGGGTCTTGACACACCTGGATCTTGTGGGCCAAAACATCCTTGTGGAAAAGGACACTGGCACCGTCACTGGAGTGGTTGGTTTTGATGAAGCCCGCACCGAGGCGTTCGGTATCAATATTTACACCCTTTACGAGAGTTTTGTCGGTGGCTTGCAGGATGGGCATTGGTCTCCTTACGACATGCCGGCGGGAGAGCAATATCCCGGACTGTCCGTGAGTGAGGCCTTAACAAGGGCGTTCTGGGACTCTTTGTGAGTGAACGTGGCTCCCGGTCTGGATAAAAAGGTCTTCGAGGAAGCGGTAGGGGTGGCGTTGAAAGTAGGACTTGTGAATCGTTACTTTGTGGGACCTATGCTGGATGAGATTGATCTGGACAACCGGATGCATGTGGTCTCGTTGGATTATGCGAAAGGGATTTTACTGTACCTCGAAAGCACCGGAGCATAGTATCTGCACAGCAATTTGAAGGCAGATTTTGAACTGGCCACAATGCGTCTCAGCTCGTAAGGATGCAAGGTTAGAATCAACGTCCAGTCTTAGAGGATGAATGAATGATGCTGCGAAGCTACTTTATTTCTTGCAGGTCTGATGTCGGAGTGCAAAAATGAATTCCGTGCCGATGACAATGCCACACACACTCTCTGCAAGACGAGAACGTGTGGCAGCATCGTGTCTCAGTCCTTACTTACAACACTAATATTTGTTATGCCTGTTGGTTAGAGAGGGCAAAACAATATGGTTGAATTCGTCGAATTCTAGCAATTTTGCGTGACAAGCGTCACAAACCTTGCCCCCATTGTAATGCCAATTAGACGTTAGGGGGTGTATGTTTGTTGTTGCATTTCTCTCCTGTCAAGAAGGAGCCAACATCCTCTGGGACGACCACGACTTTGTACGTAGTTGAAAAGGAATCCTCTCTTCTTAGGATTTGAAGAAGTAATTATCGGCGGATAAGTGGCATCTGGGCTTGAAGCAGGCACATGAGTCATCGAAGATCGTACATCTCCTCTGATGCAAGGCTGTGACAGCCGCTGGCCTTGATACTCAACACATCTGGTCTTCATTTTCCCCATTCCGGGCTGGTGTGACGTCGTTCGATTTTCAACACTTCTCAACAAGTAACAACGCCTCACGCTTCAACCTCCGTTGATCTTTTCACAACCTCCGACTTCACGTCCGCAACACCTTCGGTCAGACCATTCTCACCCGCAAGCTTTACCCAACGGAACATCACCGTCATCACCACCTCGTGTGTTGGCTCCTCCGACGTTGCTTCCCTGATCAGAATGGCTCTCAAATTCCCTTCCGGTAGAGTCTCTGTTAGCATCCGAGAGCTACAAGAAAACCAACTGAGCCAACCATGCTGCGGCGTGTGTGAAGAGCATTGGGTTATCGAAGATGACAAGTGCACCATGGGCCAGCTACTTGTCCTTCATCCATGTCAACATCTTGTCGGATCAAGCTGCTGGAGCACGGTACCAGACGAGCAAAAGGAGGAATGCCCCGTGTGTGAAGTCAAGATTTTGTGCAAAGAAAGTGTGCATGTACACAACACAATTACAAGGTTCGACACATCCATGGAGAAGAAGTTGCAGGAAAGAATCCGAATCAAGCTAGCAGAAAGCACAATCGGCGGGAAAAAAGTGGGAGAAGGGCTGACTGTTGTCGACGTTGAGGCTATCATGGGTTACTTTGATATTCGTGCCCGTCTAGAGACGGCCAAAGCGGATCTCGGTCCCTTGTTTCCTTCAGCTAGAGACCTAACACCCGAACAACGAGAACAAAAGGACCTCTTTCTTGACAGCATAAAGCAATACGACTACGGCAGCGAGCAGGAGAAGATCGCGTTTGCTCTTTTCGCTTTCAACATCAGCCGCGAAGCCGATTTCACCTTGGAGGATCTCAAAAAGATACTGCCTTCGACCAGTAATCGGATCAAGGGACAATTCGCTGCGATCTTCGTAGACAAGGAGAAGACACCCGAAGACGCGCAACCGAAGATCGGACAAGAGGAGAGTGCCACAACACAACAGAAGGATGGGTGATTGACTTGATGCAACAAGAGTCTGGACCAAAAGTTGCCCACCGGGAGGGACCTGGATCGGCCCCATTCAATACGCGGTCATTGGTATCTCCGGAACATGATCTCCTCGGCGACAGCGCGGTCATTGTGACTCGTGTGGCGGGATCGTTTAGAGCTACATTGGTTTTCACAAGATACACGAGGGATGTCATACCTTAGATACCAACATTGCTAGCGTTGACAACCAATGTCATCTGTGCAGTCTGCTTGCCATGTAGTATTTGCGGGTCTAAATCACCATTGGAAGCCCGGCATAAGCGAGTTCTGGATCGTATGTAACTTGCCCCAAATCCCTTTCCCCGCACGTAGCTTGTTGTATGCCTACTCAACTCCAACAAGGCTGAGGTGCATTTCCAACTCAGTCTGTAGCCTATGGCACAATCCTGATCGGGTGTCAGTCTTGCCGTCATTTGGGTTGATAGATTTAGGGTTGGGCTTAGGAGACCATTTTATGCTTGCTCAATACTTAGATTGTTGCTGCTGCTGATGGTCGCTCCAGACACCAAAAGTGGCCTGGTGATACATTGTTACCATTTTATCGGCGTGTAGCACAGGCCATTTGAAGATGGTTTCATATGACTCTCGTTGAGTCTTCTGAGAGTTTCTTGACTAGTGTGGTCTGAAACCCTTCCTTGAGGGAAGATCACCTTATGTGGCGGGCAACAACGCTCGATTTGCTTATTAAAAAAGTGCTCCGAGGAAATTTGTATCATCCCTCGATCTCGTAAACTGACCTCGCATGCCGATATACACGCCCAAAGCCTAAGTGGCTTCTCACGCCATCCTCATCTCGCGTGATTGCAAAAAACACCTCGAACAAATGCCTTCGCACCACCAGGAATTCCCCAAGCCCCACAGGGTACCCCTGAGATCGCTCCATTTCAATCTTATCGGGCCTGTCATCCGGGCGTTAACCGACAGGTCAGCGCCCGCCGTTGCTGCCTTATACGGTTGTGCCTTGATAGGAATATCGCCGTCGCCTGCAATCTCGATGAGGTTGGAGCCAGACGTGTAAGCATCGAAGAATAATTTACGGATGGTAGTTATTTCGAGGCTTTGTCTTGAATCATCGTAGGTTATGAGGGTTAACGCGGTGTTTGCTATGGGGAAAGACGTGCTGCTCCTCATGAGTCCTCTGATGTTGGCAGCTAGGGTCAGCGCTTGCGTGTAGATGGCGGGAACTAGATTCTTTGATGCCTACTCTGGTAATGTCGGACTGAAGCGGGTGCTGTTGGGGCTGCACAACAACAGCGCCGAACTCTGTAGGGAACCGACCCTACTTAACGGAATAGATGAGACGTAGGAAGCTCGCTCGAGGGAAAGTAGAATAATTGACAATAGAAACACGATGAAATTTTGTGAGAGAGACGTCGCCTTGGCCATTGTTTGCTTCTGTAAAGCCACGCAGGTTCTCTATTCCGGATCAACGGTCATCTAAGACAACAGATTAAAGCACCTGAGTGATACTAGCGGCAAAGATGTAGACTGGTATCTTGGACGGCTGTGTGACCTACTTAAATAGTTAGTTTTGCTTGCTTGGGAGCTACGTAAGGCGCTTCGACGGACGATATTTGGCGTTTAGGCGAGAGATCGAGAGTGGAGGGGCCTATGATTACTTTGCCTAATTATAACCCAGTCATATGCCTGGGGTGTTTTATGACACGTATAGTGTATACTTCGGTCGTTTGAAAGTACTGCGCGAAGTCCGGAGTGTGCTTCGATCGCCTAAGCCTGACTCTGTAGGACAAGGACATCGAATGGTAAGGTACAATAACTTGAAAGAAGCGGTGATTGAAGGATATTCATCGGGAAAGTCTTGGAGTCTACTCCATGCGAGTGTGGTAATATGTGTGGTAAGTGTTGGATGGTGACACGAACCCTGCACAACATACTGCAGAAGGCGTTGGCCCATCGAATCCACGAGCTCAACATAGATGCACTGCGAGACAAATGAATGCTGTAAACTCGGCTAATTCAATTCAAGTCGAGCAGCAACTCGAGGGTCGCGATGTCACGCCTTTCCTCTTGAAAAGCTCTGCTAAATTGCCCCTCTGAGCGCAGAGGTGGAGCCCAATCCCTGCCTCTACTCTGTCTGGCGCTGCTTAGGGTAGACTGCATGACGACCTGCATGCTTCCGCCTTCTTGTATGATACATGAATATATGGCAAGTCAGGAAAACCCAAGGCTTCATGTCTGTACTGAGCTCTTCGCCCGGGACGCGTTGTAATCAGACCGCGTTACACTACCAATCTTTCTCACTTTCATTGCGCTACATCGGCCTTGGACCGTTGCAGCTGACACTGTTCAGCATGGCTGTGCTGTTACACCAGCGTCTATCAGAACCTGATGCGGTAGCAGCCCTTGGAAAGGCTCATCCACTCTGACAACGGCCGCTCATCTCAGCTAGATGTTGCCCATATGCATTGTTAGTACCCAGACATAGGTACCGTTGCAGACATAGCGCATGCAAGTAGCTGACGAGCTTCTCATAATAGAGCACCGCAGCAGAACCCGAATTTCATGACCTTCTCCTCCTTCTACTCGCTTTCCCAACGGATCCCAACGCCAGATATTGACCAGAGTCCGTTCGACGTCCCTCACCACCACATGATGATCCCGCCGTTACCGCAACCTCTCTCAGTTGGATCATAAGCTGGCATATGGGGAAAGAGAATAAGATATACTTGGGCTGCAACATAAGTTGGGAAGAGACAGCTGGTGACCACCACACCACGATATACTACGATGCTTCGGCCATAAGCTCGCTCCCACCTTTAATGATGCGAGGGAGCTGTGTCAGAAAGGGACAAGGTACGCGCCAGGAGAGGCAAAAGAGGACATGGATGTATGACAAGTAGGGACAGAAGAGCTGAGAGGATCGAAATTTGGAACGCTACGAAGCTATTGTGCACAGTTGCGCGTAGTCGATGACTGCAGAACGCCTTCGATGGCTGTGCTACAGATGTCTCTCGTTACTGGTCAGGGTCCGAAGGCAAACCCATAATTTTCAACGGAACTCTGGTAATAAGGAATGTAGCAGCTGATCTCTGGAGTCTTCATTGTCGTAATATAAGCGTAGCTACTAAAAGGAATGTATATCTTTCAAGAGGATATTTATTCAACAGGAACTGCAGCTAACTGCTTATTTAAGCATGTTGGATGTAGAGCAGCCGAATACCATTGTTGAGTGACTCTACGTGTCTTGGGCTTGCAACTCTTTGCGGTCAGCTTGAAACATCTGTAGCTTTCATATCAAGGGAGGGTAACTCGCGGCAGTACTGGAGCTGCGAGCTTGGACCGGGCCGACCTTTGAACCAAGCTGCGCAGTCTTATCCCCTCGATGAGCTGGCTTAAAGCATGTCCTATTGTCAGGAAGCCAGGCTTCCTACCCTAAGGGTTTGGTGTGGGAGGCTTCCGGGGTTGTACAACTTGATATGGTCTTCGTGGCTTCTTGCCTCTGGTACTGTGCTGTTACCTAATCCTCCGCTGCTGAAGCTTTGGCTTTTACTTGGAGCATTTCAATGGCGCTTCTAGGTCCTGCAAGCTTCAATTTCGGGCGTTGCGAATGCTGATGTATGATAACGGTTGCTGTGTTTACTAAAGCCGCTGATGACTGGTGTAGGATTGTGCCCCTCTTCTGGCTTCGAGCTTCAGACACTAAATCTAGACTTCGTAAGGTAGTGTAGACCGACTCCAGGAATTGCCTGTAGCGTGCTGCGTGTCGCGTGTCAGTCTGATGGTACGAAAAAGGTTGTTTTGATAGCCCTTATTCTAACGCTAATAGAACTAGCGCATCGGCCGGGCTTGAGGAATATGACAATCTCCGACTCCGACTCTCCTACTCTGCTGCCTAATACTCTTATGCAAACACAGAGTACGAGTACCCAACGTACTAGACCCATGCAAAACCATGTCTACCGTCCCCGACCACCCATTGCTCATCGATTGCTCACCAATTGACTGCTCAGATAAGAGAATTGCTCCGGTAGAAACATGGAGCCAAATGCAGCGCCGATCTCTGGCATTCCAGCCTCTTACGGTCGAGCCTGCTCAAACTGTGCTCGAGCCAAGGCAAAATGTATCGCAGGGAATGGCGTCGGTGCCAAATGTGAGAGGTATCATGTGTGCCTCGGTCAGTCATCATATATGATTATGTTGACACGATCCAGATGCCTTCGCTTAAACAAAGACTGTCAGCCTATGCAGACGGTTCGTAGCCGCAAAACAATCAATAAGCCTTCCGCTACCAAGACTGAAAAGTTAGAAGAGAAGATTGATGGACTGTTCAAGCTCCTTCAGTCATCTACGTCTTCAACATCTATAGCGGACCGGAATGCTCCTGCATCAACTGCACCAACTTCAATCCAGCCATCACCCAATTCATTGCAATCTCGTGATGCCAGTACGGAGTCTGGTGAGGACTTCGGACCCCATGCGATCCAGCGGCTGAATTGGAAACGTCCCTCAATCGATGGCTTACGGCTGAATTCGCCCACAACGGCTCCAGATTCTGCTTACGTAACTTCTGGCACGAGGTCTACGATATACCATTACCCGGCGAGTTCGCTCGCCGATGGCCTCGAACCATCCTCTGACGAAGCAGAGGAGTGTCTCAAAGGTTTTCGACCCCATATGGCAGCGTATTTCCCTTTCATCCTAGTGCCAGAATCTACTACCGCACACGAGCTTCGTCGCGACCGTCCGTTCCTGTGGCTGTGTATCATGTCGGTGGCATCGAAATCTACTGCACAGCAGAAAGCGCTTGGGCAAGAATTGAAAATAACGATGGGAAGGGAGGTACTGGTTGAGGGCAAGAATAATATCGATTTACTTTTGGGTATCATGGTGTTCGTCGCCTGGTAGGTCGAATTTCTCTCATTTGTGAGGGTGTGCTAAAATTAAACATTATCGTGGTTCAGGGGCCACTATCACATTTACAATAAGCCCATAATAACATCAGCCGCTCAACTCGCAATGGCATTAGTGGGTAATCTTGGCTTGAACAAGCCACCGCTCAAAGAATCGACGCAGATGATGCTGAATCTCGATGCGCGAGGGTGCCCGGTAAAGCCTTTTACCCCAACGATACGAACAACGGAGGAGCGAAGAGCAGTACTTGGCTGTTTTCTACTCAGCTCAGTGTAGGGACTCTACCCGTTGAAAGGAGGATCTGGCTAACAGGGGCCAGACTGTCATCATATTTCCAGCGGCTTGATGCTGTTCGCTGGACTCCATATCTGGACGAGTGCATCGCGGTGCTAGCTGAAAAAGAAGAGCACCCGACCGATACGCTTTTGATTCACATGGTGAAGTTGCAACTCATCGTCGAAAAGGTGGGTCATGGCCCGTGGCATGAAGAGCATGATCATGTCATTGGCTCTTCGAGAACACCGCCGATCTTCTATCTGAAGGCCTTGCAAGCACAGCTCCAGGAAGTCAAAGCAACAATACCTCCTAGAATTCAAGCGAACGGTAAGAATATCTACTGAGCCATGTTATCAGACGCTTACACGCGGTTTGTAGACTTCTTGCTCTTGCATCTGTACAACACAGAGCTTAGAATACACGAAGTAGCCCTCTCGAGAGCATCGAGTGTTGTCAATTCAGGCTTCCAGCGATTAGATTCTCTTTATGCGTGTCTCCGGGCAACGAAAAGCTGGTTTGACCTGTTCCTCAGCTTAACTCCAGCTCTATACGTCGGTTTCTCCATGCCGATGTTCACCCAGATGGCCCATTGCATCATAACACTTTTCAGACTCGTCACATTCGATGACCCGGTTTGGGATCGAGGACTGGTACGGGATACAGCAAACCTCTCTCTCATCTTAGAGCAGATCATTGAGAGATATACACAAGTGAAAGTGGAGGCGGACTTGGACCGTGGTGACTCGGAAGATAAAGACATATTCAGTGGGAGTGGTAGGTTTCTCAGAACGATCAAGACCTGGTGGGACGCCAAAGTGGCCGCGGAGTTCAACAATGACATGGTCGTGGATGATACTCTAGGAGAATTGAATATGGAAGGTTTTGACGATGTGTGGCTGAGAGATATACTTGACCTAAACATGCAGTGGCCAAGTGCAGAGACCGGGATTTGAGGCAATCGGAACTCCGGTTGTAAGCGGGAACGGAACTCCGTCGCCGAGATAACCACAACATTGTTTACCCAAACACAAGCCAGCCTCTTGTAAATTTTAATGCATGTAGTCTTCTTAGAATATAAGTCTGTTCTCTCGTGTTGAGTTCACCAATCTTTCGCTTTACTTATACTCACATTTCACCAATGGAGGGAGATTCTACGTTAGAGGGTGTTGCGACCGCAGACGGGGAGAAGCCGCACTTGCAAAACTCAAGCCCGGATGCGCTGTCGAAAGAGAACGCGGAGACGCAGGAGACTGGCCAAGAGGAGCATCAATATGTTACCGGCCTCAAACTTGCCATAATCATGAGCTCTTTAACCATTACGTTTTTCTTAGCAATGCTAGATGTTGCTATTATCGCAACGGTCGGTAAACATCGACTCATTTGCTTCTGGGTCCAGTTGACAGTTCGAATAGGCTATACCACGTATCACAAGCGACTTCCACTCATTGCCTGATGTGGGATGGTACGGCAGTGCATATCTCCTAGCCAAGTGTGTTACCCTCCTGTCTTTCCGGATTGGCTTAGCGGCACCGAGCTGAATGAAGGGACCAGTTGCTCGCTTCAGCCGCTGACAGGCAAAATTTATACATACTTCAACTCCAAGGTGATTCGTAACACAAGAACGTTGTGACAAGGAGTTGATGGATTCCAGTATTCCTTTCTGTTTTTCCTGGGAGTTTTTGAACTCGGATCTCTTCTGTGCGGAGTCGCAAAATCGTCGGATATGTTGATCGTAGGAAGGGCCATTGCGGGTATGGGGGGTTCAGGCCTTACCAGCGGCGGTCTTACCATCATCGCTGGGTGTGTCCCATTGGCAAAGAGGCCCGGTAGGCTTTCGTGTCAACCTCGCCCACCATCCAGGCTGACGGATGTTGTGTAGTCATCATGGGGATAATGATGTCTGGTAAGCCTGATGGTTTCATAGGCTGTTTCACTTGAAGTCCCAGCTAATCGAAAGGGTAGTTTCACAGATTGGAACAGTGCTCGGACCTTTGCTCGGAGGACTGCTTACGCAGTATACGACGTGGCGCTGGTGTAAAGGATTTTACTTATCTGCCCTGATCCTCATTTCTAACTCTTCTTAGGTTTCTACATCAATCTCCCTATTGGTGGCGCCGTTGCAATTCTTCTGATGTTCATTGCAATCCCAGATCTGATTGACAAGACTCAAGATCAAACGAACATTATGACAATCTTGAGGAGGCTGGACCTCATCGGATTCGCTCTCTTTGTTCCGACTGCCGTCCAATTTCTTCTGGCCCTTGAGTGGGGTGGTTCCCGCTATGTCTGGGATAGCGCGACAATAATAGGACTCTTCTGCGGCGCCGCGGGTATGTTCTGCGTGTTTCTTACATGGGAATATCGTAGAGGGGATTCGGCCATGATTCCGTTCCCGATGGTACGACGGAAGATCGTATGGTGCAGCTGCTTGGTCATGTTTTTGTTCATGGGATCGATGATAATTACCTCGTACTATATGCCCATCTATTTCCAAACCGTACGCAACGCGACACCAACAATGAGTGGGGTGTATATCCTTCCCGCCATCCTGAGTCAGATATTGTTCTCTACCGTGTCTGGAGTATTGGGTATGAACCAGAATCTCGTGCCGTTATATTCTCAACCAGGTGAGATTGCAGTTGCTGACGAACTTCAGTTGGCAAGCTTGGTTATTATATGCCCTGGATCATTGCGAGCGGTGTTCTGACAGCAATCGGGACTGGACTGATATCGACATTCACTCCGTCCACGTCAACTGGTACTTGGATCGGCTACCAGATCCTCGCGGGCGCTGGTCGGGGATGCGGGATGCAGATGGTGAGTGTCGCGACGCAGCGAGTGCAGGGATAACACAAGTTGGGCTAAAATGCATGTCTTTAGTCTTTAGTAGCCGTCCAAACCGCCCTGCCTCGAGACCAGGTGCCCGTCGGCATGGCCCTCGTCGTCTTCGCTCAAATCTTCGGCGGTGCCTTGTTCTTGACATTTGCCGAAACAGACTTTAGTAACGGCTTGGTCAAAGCAATCAGCACTTTTGCTCCCAACGTCAGCTCGGAGGCGGTCATTGCTGCAGGCGCTTCGGCTGTGAGAGACGTTGTGCAGGGGCATGACCTTCCGGGTGTTATCTTGGCTTATAACCAGGCTATACAGCACACATTTTATCTTGCTGCTGGAGCTGCGGCGGCGACGCTTGTGTTTTGCTGGGGCATGGGATGGAAGAGTGTTAAGAAGGCGAGGGTGCCGAAACCGGAAGCGTAATGGAAAGAAAGATAGAGAGAGGGAATACATATGAATAGATATTAGCGGTATAGATTTGGTGGGAGTCTCTGCAATTCATCCTCTCAGCTCTCATATCTATAGATGGGACCGTCTTCCGAACCAAGGGTTAGGGCTAACCAAGACTTTGTACACACCACGAATTCGACTGGGCATCGCCAACCACCTTGGTAACTTGGAGTGCAGCACAATTCCCTGGCAATCAAACTCATGTTCTCGTCTACTACGTGAAAAACAGCATCATCGTCCAGGGGCTACGGCCCCCGTCGGCGAGCCGTCGGGCACAGCTGCCAAGTCGTTTTACGTGCCGTAGGAAGGCCCCAGCAGTCCTTCCAGAGGTGGGCGACCGAAAATATCACCCCATGTGAAACTTGATTGCCCTCCTATGTCTGCCTCTAATGAAAACAGATGTCGTTCCGTTCGAAGGCGTAAGGAGATGAGGCGGTGGAAACTGTGCAAAAGCAGTACAAGTGGACAAAATTTGTAGACGATTGAAGCAATTCTGATATTCCAGTGAGATCACATAAAAGCTTGCTCGGACTATATTCCTCATTCGAAATGCTCAGCGCCGTCGTTTCATCATGAGACGTGAGAAATAAAATGCCAGCCACACTCGAAGACTTCGTAGTTGGGGAATTGTGTATCGCACCTTCTCTGAAACAGGGGGCAGAGAACGTGCCACTCTCTTGGTGTATAAAGGTGATGGCCTGGCCCGGACTGAAGACAACGTCGAGAATTTAAAGGGTCCCGCAGCCTGGAATAAAGGGGAACTTACCACTGAGACTGAACTTTCTGCTCAGCATGTCTGCTTCACGTCATATGCTTCAGGTCTTGGTGCTGGCATGTTTCGCATCCCTGGGCTTCACCGAACAGTCTATAAAGTCAATAATCACGGGCTATGGTATTCTCTTCGTCTGATGATATTGAATCTGCACAATACTTACGCAGACTCCAGGCTACGCATCAAGCAGCAACACACTGGCCACAGGCGCACAAGGTGGCGAGCATTCAGCAACATTCAATGATCCAGGAGATTGCGCAACCGACGTGAAGGTATATCCGATCGGCACATTGATATACGTGGTTGTACGTGCCATCCCTTATATCCCCCTACGATGCACCTATCCCCTTTCATATAAAGTCCTTTCTTAACAGCAATCCTCAAGCCGGCCAATGACGCTCAGACAGCAACAGGGACTCCAAAAGTACTTCTCGGTCCAAGACTCCTGCGACGCGTGCTCTTCGGGATCCCAACCCCACTTTGACCTCTGGATGGGCGTGCCTAGCTACAGCGACAAAACCCAACTCGGCATCTGCGCCGGCGGAATCACGGTCTCAGACGCCACTGCTACCGTCATCGTCGATCCAAAGGACGGTTACTATGTTGATGCGACGCCCTTGATGTCCAGTACCGGCGTCTGTGATACGAATGCTGATTATAGCCGCACTCAGCCGGTGCTTGCTGGTGGCGGCACTGCGGGTGATGTGAGTAATGGCAACCCGACGACGTTGAGTACAGTTGTCTCGTCTGCGCCGCCGAGAGCGTCGGCCGGTGTGGGAGTTGGCATTGGGTCTGGGAATTGTCGCTGGAGGGGACATTGTCAGGGAGCGCCTTGCCAGACCGATAACGACTGTGGCGATCCTTTCTCGTGTGTAAGCAATGTGTGTACGTAATGTAAGGAAGGCTGGCTTTCTTATCGGGTCTTGCTAGAAGGTGAGTCGACAGGAGTCAAGTGTATCAAACAACGGAAATTCATCGCATTATCACCGAAGCATCAGTTTGGGCTGAAACAAGTTTCGGACTCAATTGTCATTCGAAGTGATAAAAAATAAAAGAAGAAAAAAGAAAGACAAGCAACCCCAGCAATTCCTGCGCTACCAAAGTGAAGCAAATGGGCCCCGACCCCGCCGGCGGACTTCCAGGCGCCGACAATATCTCCAGAAAGCGATAACTTTATCGCTCATTAGATCGGTGGCAGCGGCAGAGGTAAAAGTCCAAGCGGGGCTGCGGATGAGGGAACGGCCATCAACCCGGGACAGAACGACCCGGCCGTCAACAGCCTCGTTGCGATTGGTGTTGAGACGGTCCGTGGCCGTCATGATTGCAAACATTCGTCGTTGCATTGGGGGACGATGGTTGGTAAAGAAGAGGAACGCAGCGCAAAGCTGCATCGTCGACCAAATCGACGGAGGGCCAGAGGGGAGCCGTCACGAATGTTGGCGGGTGAGGGTGCAGCAAGGGGTAGGGGTATACACATACGTAATGGGGAAATGGGGGAGTGCCATTGGCGGCCATAGGCAAACCGGCAGCCTCCGCGCCCAAGCTGGGATGTGGAATGGTGTAAGTGTGTGGCATTCTGCTTTCAGCGGATGTCAATCGTACGGCCAAACTCCCCTCCAGATGCATGACACAGAGGCAATGAACCAATAATACAACTGGAAATGAAGGTGGTGTTCTGCTGCCGTGACTCAATGTCAAGCCTCAAGGCCAAGCACTAAACTCGGGTTATATGGCGATAAAGATATATTAACATGCGACAAGTAGGTTGTGAAACCGATGATATAATGATTACAGTTATATACTTGATCAGGAGCTGGTTGCTGGTGAGAAAGAAAAAAAAGAGTTATACTGAAGGCTTGGATGGTGAAGCGACCGGGAGACAAGTCAGTTGCTGAGGTAGCTTTGGGTTGGCATGTTGAGATAATGGAAACCTTGGTACCACGGTCGCAACGTCTGAAGACTTTCACCTGGAGAACAAAGACACGGAAAGGGTTGAGCTATATATTTAACTGTTTACTTTTAAGCAAGATGAGGGCTGAACGTTAAATGTAAGGGAAGGAACCGCTGAAAGGGGGAACATGGCAGAATGATCACCGTCATAGTACAACAGAAACGACGAGGTCTACCACAAGAGAAGATACATCACATTACGAATATGGGTGTTTGAGGCATGCAATTAGGTCCACGGTAGGTCGCAAGAGACGAGATACAAGGTAAATCGGAGGACAAAATTGGGAGACGAGAAAGAGAGCAGAGCGGCTCACGATGCGGTATCGTGGGAGTCGTCCCCGCACAGAAACAACTCATGAAGGATACAAAGGAGGTCGATGGTTGAATTCTCCGACGAAGTGCGACCATTGATGTTATCTAGTGATACGAATGTGAGCGCAAATCAAGGAATCAGGAGCATCAAGTGTGGATCTATTCCCTCGGGAGGTGGGGATCGCCGGGCCACATCAACCTGCTAATAAGTACAGTGCAGAAGGGTGACTGAACTGACTTGACCAATGTGCGCTTCGCTGCTACGGAACCACGGTATCATGGAAGGAGACAGGCCGTGTTCTTCATCTTCACACTGTAAGCGATCGAGTGCAACAAGTGAATCAACAATTTTGGCGATGACATTGAACGCGCCACTTCACAATCCCCGTGTAGTGCCGCGCGTTTGTTTGAGATGGCGGATGAAATCCGAATGTGACATGATCTGTCAGACTTCGTCGGCTCCAAACATTAAGAGATAGTGTAGAGTATGTGCCCAGTCGCCGGAGGTGACCACCCACATGCGAGAAATGCAACAGGGGAGGTTGTTGATCTTGAATGGAAAGGGTGAGCGGCCGATTGATCATCTGTGGATAGACGGGCGAGTGACAACCGATGCGGGGTGAAGGGTGCTCATGTGGGGGTGATGCTGACCGGACAACGAGGAAAATTGTAGAAGGAGATCAGTGTGGAACATGGACCGAGTAATACAAGAAAAAAAGATGTACCAAAGCAAGTCGAATGCTTTTCAGATCGAAAGGTATGATTGCGAAATCCATGAGGTATCCGCCTGCAGACAAAGCTGACATGGCTGGCAACTGAATGACGACACAGTGTACATGACACGACGCATTCCTCTTATACTGGCTCTCTGATTATAGGCGGGCGAGACCTGGGGTGCCTAAATTATACCATCCATTGTCGGTGACCCGACATGCTGTCAGGAATGTAGTGCAGCGAGCGTATGTATAAGTTGAGTGTCCAGCTTCCACCCAGATGCTCTTGAGTATACTGGTAACGGTTGCTCCGCCCCCTACCACCCCCGTGCACCTTGGAATGTCTCAAACTCTTTAAATGAACGTATAGAAGGCGGAGTTGACATGTGTAGAAAGTGGGTGACTGGTAGTGGTGGTGGGTGATGGATCCTGTTGCATCAACCGGATACGGCATCAAGCGGAGGGCATGGAGTATCGGACGGCAGGCTGCTGTACGAAGGGAACAGTGTGAATGGTATGGGATGTATCGAGAGAGTGAAGGAACAGGGATTGACTAATGGAAGGCGACAGTCAGCGTTGGTTGAAGTGTTGCCAAAGGTTTAATAGATATTGCCAGTAGAGTATGGAGATTGCATAAAGGAGAGTATTCAGCGGATGTAGAAACCATTCGACGTCAAGCTGTTCGACTTTGTGATGGTATAACGTATGGTGAGGCGCTGAATCCTTGCGGGCGCAATCTAATAAGAGTGACACTTGGAGAAGGGAGTGGATTGGGATGGGGGTTGGTCACGGACAGCAACGAGAACAAGCAGTGTGAATGAGAGAGGAATACACTCGTAAGGAGCTTTGCAATGTGTAATGTTAAGAGTATTCGTACGAACGGGAGCTGGAGAAGACTGACAAGAATGTCTTGGTCTTGGCAAAGCTCCAGACCTCATGAGGAAATAAAAACATCTCTTACACCTCTATATGCCAACAGGCTGTGGTCGGCGGGCATGTTGATACCAGCTACCGAATCACCACACTTTCATGGGAGCATCAACGTCTACAACCAGCGTTTGCACTACGCACTCGGGCTTTGCCAGCTGACCCGATGGACACAGACATGGAGAAGGCCAGCGCCATACATTCCAGACACAACAGTAGGAAGGCACCATCTGATATGCAGACACAAGCCGAATTTCTCCCATCAACAGACCTGGACCAGATATATAGGATGCAAGCAAGCAGGTACAATCTTTGAAGGCACGCATGCCATATCGAAGTTGCGAACAGAGGGTGCCAAGACATCCTGTTTGGGTTCCTGCATCGAATTTTGCCGGTCGCAATCCGACCTCCTGCCAAGTTCTTTCCCGTTTGGAAGGTAAACATGGACTGAACTCGAACATGCCGACAAACATACCCTTTCTGCCAGGTCACATGCCCACAGCTCCACCCACTTCCTACCCACTTTCATACCCAACACAGACATATTGCCCACAACATAGAGAAGGTACACACATGCCCTAGACCCACATGCCAATCGAACCTGTTGGGTCTGAGTGCTCCAATGTCGACTTTAAAGACACTGCCCGACGATGCTCACCCATTCCCCATGCCTGCCAACTGTTTACACGAAGCATCCAGAAGGTGCACGTCTACATTTCAATCAAACATACGGAATGTGGGTATTCCTGCTCGAGTTCACCAGTTCAACGTGCATCATTCCATCTGCCGCTGCCCACATACTGGTCACCAACTGCTCTACCCATGTAATTGATGAACACAATCGCCTACTCAATGGGTGCGACAGCTAGAAGGTGCTGGTTAGTTTGGGACCCACATCCCAATCGAAAATGCCAATGGCGAGGGTTCCTACCCGGTTTGGCAAGGATAACGTTCAATTTCCTTACCACCCACTGCGGAATTTCTCCCCACCTTCCCTCCAACCCTCATCTCTACCCACACATCCAACCACTCGTCCACTCACTCATCCACCCAACTACCCACCCCTTGCACACAGATTGCCCGTGCTTGCCAACTCCTACTGACCTGCATGGATTCCATCTCACACCCATACTCATCTCTGTGACCTCAATGCCCACTCGCTGCACACACTACCCACATGATGCCAATGCCTCCCATCTCATACCAGCACAGATGAACACTTGACAAAAGCCACGACGTTCTCAGCGACCACATCGACACCGGGGTGTGAGTGCTGCTGTCTCTGGCTAATTGCGGTGTGTGATGGATGTGCACTGCGGGTGATGCTGCCAATGTCCTCAATGTATGAACCTGCCACTGCAATGCAATCCTCGACCAATCCCGACCGCGCAAGTGACTTTTCCACACTCAACGTGCCCCAGGTGGAAGGTTCGGTCGCAAGGAGATGGAAAAAGTGGGTCCCTGACCAAGGGACCTACCGGGAAAAGTAGCATTTTCCCGACCGAGGGAGGAAGGTGAGTTTCCCTTCGGACTTTGGAGTTATCTGGAGAATGTATCTATAAATTCAACATCCCCAGGGGAGGGCGGGTGGGTGGGGGACACCTAGACAAGAGCACTCTCAATTGAATGTTACCATGGAGTACCTAGACAAGAGCGTGAACTGTAAGATATAGAGGTGCTGCAGTTGCTGTCCGAGATGGTTGAGATGGCTACGGTCGGGGTGAGCGGGGGTTAGCGTGGGCATTCCGGCCCTTGATACAATGAGTCTTCACGATGGAGTGTCACCGTAGAGTATTCAGACACAAGAGTGACTTGTAGGCTGTAGAGGGTCAATCATGGCTGGGTTGCCTCACCGTCGTGGCGGAAAATGGGCTACGGTTGGTGTGAGTGAGTGGGTGTGAGCGTGCGTGTTTCGGCTCTCTGCACAAGGAGCACACCCCAATTGGATATGATATTGCTGGTGTCAGCGGCAAGGATGATACGTGCTGTAGCTGTGCGGCGATGACTAACTTGGCTTGCGGTCGTTGTAAGAAGACAGCTACGGTTGGGATGAATGGGCTGTGGGTGTGGACATTGCGTCTCTCTACACAAAGAGCACTCACCGTTGAACTTTACTACAAGGCACTGCAAGAGGGATAGGTCATGCTTGTACAGTATAAGTGTTCGGGTAGCTGTTCTATCTCGTCGTCGAGGCCGGGAGATAGCTACGGTCGGGGTGAGTGAGGGGGAGCGGGGTCATTACTTCCCTCAACATATACAAAGAGCAGTCACGTGTGAATGTGACTGCAGAGTAGCCAGGAGTCACGGTGACTGGTAGATCGTGAGTATGAATCGATGAGCAGTGGACCTTGCCGTCATTGCAGGGAGAGGGTTGTTCTGGTTCGGTGAGTGTGAACGTCAACGTTGCGATCGCCTACGCAAAGCGCACTCTTCACTGAATATCATAGTAGAATGGGAGGTGCCGGCGACGGGTAGACTATAGTAGTGTGATAGTGATTAATTAATCTTGCTATTATCGAAGAATATAAAAATGTATAAAGATAAAGAAAGAGAGAAAGAGAAATAAAGATATATAAGAATAGAGAAAAAGAAAAAGAGATTTAAAAGTTAAATATAAAATATATATAAAGAGAGAGAGAGAGAGAATTAAAAGTTAAATATAAAGAATAAATAAATATATAAAGAGAAAGAGATATTTAAAAGTTATAGTATATATTAATATAAAAGATAGATATATATAAAGAGAAAAAGAGATTTAGAAATTAAATATAAAATATATATAAAAATATAAAAGAGATTTAAAAGTTAAATTTTAATATTTAATAGATATATAGATATAAGTAAAGAAAGAGATTTAAAAGTAAAATATAATATATATATATAATTATAAAAGAGAATAAAAGTTAAATATATAATATATATATATAATTATAAAAAAGATTTAAAATTAAATATATAATATATATATAAATATAAAAGAGATTTAAAAGTTAAATATATAAAGATTTAAAAATATAATATATATATAAAAGAGAAAGATATAAAAGAAAAAGAGAGAGAGAGAGAGAAAAAGAGAGATACTAAAAAAGAAATTTAAATTTTAAAAAATAAATATATAAAATTTTAAAAAAAAAGAGAGAGAGAGAGCGAGTAAAAAAGATATAATAGAATATATTTAAAATTAAGAGTAAAAAGAAAAATAGAAATTAAAAATTAAGAATATATTAATATATATAAAAGAATAAGTAGGGCCAAGCTAAAAAACCTTAAATTTATATGTGTAGTTAATTAAAAATTCTAAATTACTACGCTATTAGAAATAATACTCGAATAGCGTTTTTAGATCTCTCGAAGACTCTTATTAAAATAAATTAATTCTAACTTATAATATCAAATACTTAACTTTCTCGATATACTCTATACTATAAACTTTATAAATTAAAGAGCTCGATATACGCTTTTAAACGATATAAAAACTATTAAGTTTAATTTTATATTAATTCAACGCGATTTAATTAAAATTTAATTTACTAGAACACGTTCTCTTAATAGAAGTCTTAGCGAAATTATAACTTATTTATTATATATCTATTTAACTATTCTTTCTTAATCACACTATTATAAATATAGTTATTATTAATCTTATTCGCTCTGCTATTACTTAGTATATTAAATATTTTTATTATCTTTTAATCGCTTTCTAACGTCTAAATTAACGCGTATAAACGCTCTTTAAGCGAATCTATCTTTCGTCGATAATAAAGATAAACGATTAATTACTTCTACTTCTAGATCTATTAAGAGATTTTTAAAGAAGACGCGAACAAATTTATAATTATCGAGTTTCTCTATATACTCTTCGTAAATTAGTATTAAAGCTTTCTTAAATTAAATATTATTCTTTTAAATTATCTATATAATCTTGTAAAACGCGTTAAATACTATTTTATATACTCTTTAAAGATTTTAGAATAAGATTATTAAAGAAGCTCTACTTAGTTTAGATTCTTTAAAAGAGTCTCTACTATAAGATCTATTAGAATACTTTTTTATAATATAGGTTTTTTCGATAACTTATCTTCTCTTAATCTTAGTCTTT
This sequence comes from Xanthoparmelia taractica, assembly GCA_033085395.1. NCBI lineage: Eukaryota > Fungi > Ascomycota > Lecanoromycetes > Lecanorales > Parmeliaceae > Xanthoparmelia > Xanthoparmelia taractica. Next base: position 56,406 of record JANQBS010000180.1, read on the forward strand.
ATTTAGATTTTTCTTAATTCTTATTAAGACTTAAAAAATTTATCGCTCGATATCTCTATATAGAAGAATTAAAACGATATTATTTAAATCTCATAAATTATATTTACGATCGTTACGATACGACATTATTTTAAAATATATTATCGTAGTAATATTATAATAGTAAGAAAATCGAAGTTAATATATCTAAAATAGTACTTAAAGAAGATGAGAATAATATAAATAAAGATTATAAAGGCGCTAAAACGAGTGCGAATAAACTCGTCTATTCGAACGAGAATATTATTAATAAAGTCTTTTATTCTTTAAAGTTAAAAACGATTACTCTTATTAATGATTATAAAGAATTTCGTTACTATAGCGTTTAATATAATAGCGCGATCTCTATAGTGTTATAGTAAATTATTATAAATTATTCGATCGCTTTATATACGTATAAAGTTTAGAAAGTAATTATTACTTATATATTCGGGCTAGCGTCTTCTAAGAATAAAAAAACGATATTTAATTAAATCTATATTATAAATAGCACTTAGAAATAGACTATATATCGAGATAACTTTCTTTTTATAATCTTGTACTATTAATACGCCTAGACACGACTTTTATAAGAATATTAATAAGATTCTTTATCGTAAAATTATTAGATATCTAAAAAGTATTAACTCTTATATTAATACTCTCAAATCTATAAGTAAGAGACTAGTAAATAATAAAAATCTATAAGACTATAAGCTACTTTACGAAAACTCTCGCAATTACGATTTACGAATCTATAATTATTCTTCTATAAATAAGATAACTATCGCTTAAAAAGTAATATTAATAATCTATTAAATATATTCGAGATTAAAGATATTTTAATAGAGACTTAAAGTAATAAGAGATATAATATTCTCTACTAATATTTAGTTTATTTATTTTTACCCTATATTCTTATCTTCTCTTTCGACGAACTATTCCAATATAACAATATTTTAAATATTAACATTACTTTAAATAAGATTCTATATGCTCGGCGAAGTCGATCTAATAATTAATCTCTACGAGTAGTAGAATATCGAATAAGAGAATGTATCGATCGCGATAACTCTAGACTAGTAACTCTAATCTTATTCTATAGATATATAATACTTATTCGTTCTATTTAATTCGACTATTAACTTAATATAGATATTTAATATAAATTTATTCACGTAAGTTTAATCGTTTTCTTTATTACGAAAGATTATTATAGTATTTTATCTACGATATATACGTAATTATTAAAAGTAATCGACTTTATTAAATAAAGTATAATTAAAGAATTACTTAAGCTAACATATATTAAGTAATAATTAATACTTATATTAGCGAAGTTACGATAGACGACTAGATTAATAAATAACGAGTTATTCTTTCTTTCTTCTATTAAAATAACTTACAATTTATAAAATAGTGTTAGGCTGTACCGAGCCGTACGAGTGCCAGTGTGGGGTCTCGGGTACGTCGTATGGGCTTCATATGGGCAAATAGGGTGCCCCTTCTATGAAGCGCGGCACCCGAACCCATGAGTCATATTTTTAGCCCTATGGTACAATTGGAAAGCGCCCTCACAAATAGCTATATTAAGATACTATCACTCTATCTACGAAGTTCGATCGATTAAATCTCTTTATAATCTTTATTTATAATCTAAATTAAAAGAAGATTTAAAAAAATCTTCTATTTAGCGAAAAGATTATTAATCGCTCTAATTTAGTCGCTAGAATATTTAAATTAAAGCTAAAGACTCTTATAAACGATATCTTAAAGAAGAAGATATTTAATATATCTTATTTTATATAGATAGTATAGTCGTTTTCTTACGTTCTTTTTAACGTAATATCTTATTTCTTTATTATACTTTATTTATCTAGATTATTCTCTCGTGCTAAGATTTATTAATAATTCGAGTAAAGAATATATTTCTAAGATAATTTAGTTATTCTAAAGCGCTATATATAAAAAATATAATTATAGAGTACTATATTACTTTCTTCTTAGTAGATTCTTTAGACTCTTTAAAAGTATATTAATTAAGTAATATAATGTAAACGATAGTTTCTAAGAATACTTCTAACACGATTTAACTTTTTATACGCTATAAGTTCTATTACTTAATTTTATAATATCTTTAATAGAAATTCTTTTTTTTATAAAAGCGAAATATAATTAATTAAAATTTCGTATAAAGACTTATAGAACTAACTAATCTTTCTATATTAGATCGAATTTTAACGTATATTTATATTATAAAGTTTTAAAAACGAGGTCTTTCGTATACTTATATTCTTATTATATAATATTCTAAGAATTAATTCTTTAGCGTTATTAAGATAGACGTCGTAGTTAATATTAAGATCTCTAATAAACGTCTATATCTTAATCTTTATATTATTATAATTAGATATATACTTTATAATAATTATAATTAATACGCTATTAGTAAAATAGATATTATTTAATTCTATTAAAAGTTAGATAAGAGTTAATGTAATAAGCGATTTTTAAAGAATTTCTATAATTATATTATATTTGAATTAGATTTCTATTATCTTAAATATCGTTAACGTAAAATTATTATAATTTTAAAGAAGAAATCTAAATAGAATTATTAAGTAATATCTTATAATCTCTATTTTTAAATTAAGTATAACGCTTACATTAATATAAAGATCTACGTTAACGTTAAGACGTGTAAATATATCTTTAAATACGTTTAAAAGAATAGTAATCGAGTTAGTCTTCTTATGGAGCGCGAGAACGATATAGATTTAAAGAAAGTAAACGAGATTTAGAAGTATCGAGACGTACGATAAATAAGATCTACGAAGATTTATTAAAGAATTTTTAAGTTTAAATTATATAATTATAATTTCTTTATAAAATAACTATTTATTTATTTTTCTAATTAATATAGCGTTTAATTTAATAATAACTTCGATCTCGCTAATATAATTCGTAAAGATAATAAACGTTAGATTATATTAAGAGTCTTTTTCGAGTTAAATTAAAGATATCTTTAACGTATAAATATAATAGATCTCTTTTATATTAATATAACGATTAATTACGTTTAAAAGAAGAATCGTCGAGATAATTAAAGTGAATATTTACGTTAATGACGTAGAGGTACTATCGCTCGCATATTCTATATTAAGTTGAATATAAGAAAACTCTTCTACTTACGTTATCTTCTACTAAAGTAACTAAATTCTATATTCTTTAAGAATCTACGCACGATAAATAATAACGTTATTTTAATATATTACGATATCTATATAGTTAAAGATCTATTTTATAGCGACGTCAAATAAGATTAAATTTTAAAGAAAGTAGATATCTAATAGAGGGGAAGAATACTTACGAAGTCTTTTCGTAATAATACTATTTAATTAAGAGTCTAATAATTTTCTTAATCTATAAAATAAATATAAAACGAGATATATAATTAAATTTATTTATTATATAGAAGTACTTTAAATTAAAATTAAAGATAATTATTACGCTATTAATATAATAAAATATCTCGAGATATATTTAATATAATATTTATTTTTATTTATTAAAACTTTTTCGCGCTGGTAATTTTTATTCTTATTTATATATAAGATTACTCGCAAATATATATCTCTTCTCTTATACTTTACGTACTTTTCTTAAATTATAATATATATTCTTCTTTATATAGATTATCTAATAATTATATTTATATTCTTTATATTAACTATTATAATCTTACTCTATCGAATAATATATAAGCGAAGTAAGCTATCGTTAAAGGCTTCTATTTTTATTTTAATTTAAATTCGTCTAAAAAAGATTTACTCTATAAGAGATATTAGTCTTATTAGCGAATTCGACTTATTAGACGTTTAACGAGATTATAAGTAATATTATATAAATAATCGTAATCGAATTCTACGCGAAGAACTTATCTATTAAACTAATTCTTAAAAGTATATATAAACGGGCCTTAATAACGATTAAATCGCTACTATTAACGCTATTTAAAATATAATCTCTTATTTTAATAATTAACTCTTCTTTTTAAATAACTATAGAAATATCGATAAAATTATACTTTAAAATATCGTGCTACGAAGAGTTAGATATAAATCTAAGATAGCTATTGCTATAGCTTCTTTTAATATCGTCTTTATTCTTCTTTAAAATAATCGAATCGCTTATTTACACTTTAAGATCTCTCTTAATATTATTACGAAATTCTCTTATATTTTAATAAAATTCGATTTAATTAAATTATTTTATATAATCGAGCTAATCTAGACGAGATCTTTATATAAAATCGCTACGATATTAAGATAATTAATCGTATACTTTAAGACGTTCGAAAGAATTTCACTTTCTTTAATAAAATAGTTATATACTTCTATAATAACTTTCGTTAAATTCTTTTAATAATTAAAGACGCTAAGTTAAATTGTATTAATTAAACTATCTTAAGAATCTTATATTTTTAAAATTATATCTAAATTCTTGAATTAACTAAAAATATATAATTTTAAAAATTTAATCTAATTAATTAAGGTCGAATTAATATAAAGAAATTCTAATAAGCACAAGTACTGATTGATTGAGTAAAAGAAGATTAATTAGGAACTATGGGAGAGCTCGGAGAATAAGTACTCACGCCCAGCCATACTAGCACTAGTACGGACGTAGCTTCCCCAGCTCCTTCTCCTAGCCAAGGGCTAGAAAGGCGCCTGCGGAAGGCTTCCTCAAGGCCATAGCTATAATAGTTACCTACGAACAATAAAGGCCATCGCCCCGATAACAACAATCGTAGCTAAATATATGCATACTTAATACTAAGTTAGTTCTAATGTGCTACCATAAGCTCTTTCAAAGTTCTTAATCAGCTTAGATGCGTTAGCTAGCTATTGTGCTAACATCCATTAATTATTCTACAAATCACATCCCTTCCAGCGGATCAAGTACTACGTAATAGCGTGCTTAGTACGTCCGAACCGGCGTTGACGTTTCCTAAGAAGGCGTTCGACTTTATACTCTTTCTCGTTATCAATTATAACAAATAATAGCACGACAGACTGGCGCCCATAAGAATCTATAGCTGATGCGGTAGCTGATTCGAGATATATCACAGATATAATATTATAAATCTTTATGGTAGATAGTAGCTTAAGTCGATATGCTAGTTTGTTAATACGTTCTAACACCTTAAATAATTTAGCGAACTATTGTCCTAGCTTACGGGATTGCACTTTAGCTATTTCATAACCCCGATGAAGACGTAAGTGTACGAAGTCGCCGACCTTGAAGAACATTAACTTGTACTTCGAGTCGTAGTGCTTTTTTATCCTAAGGAATATAAATACGAGGGCGTTTTATATATCGATATACTTAGGCCGATAATTCACTGAAAACGCGCTAACTATTAAAGACTTTAACGAAATCCTTATAGTAACAATACGACTGATATTCGTTGCGGAAGGCTTCGGCGATACTTATAAAGTAGGCGATGCTTGCGAAGTAGACGATACTTACGAAGTAAGCGGTGCTTGCGAAGTAGGCGATGCTTACGAAATAGGCGATACTAACGTAGCAAGTGCTAATAAAGAAGATTCTTGATAAGTGCTAGTAGCAAGTGTAATAGCATCTTACGAAGTTACTTTAGTAAGGTCACTGAGGTTGAGGTTATTAATATTCAGCAGATCTAGTAATTCTTTAATCTTAAAGTTATAAAGCACTTTCGTAGAAGCGAGGTGAGTTAAGCTATATTTAATTAAGTTATTAAGTGTCGAAGACATCTATAATAGTACTAATAATCATTTCGTTACTATAAAAATAAAGTATCGTAGCGCGATCTTAGCTATCTCATTGAACTTCTCAAACTAGCCATCGATTTGAGAATATTATATAATAGAATATAAGAGATCGATCTTAAGCTCCTTTAGAATCTATTGTCATATCTCTTCAATAAAGCGACGATCGCGATCGAAGATAACGACCTATGAAATACCTTAATTAAGCAATAGCAGATGGGATAATAAACGATATACTTACTATTGACCGCCCCATTTAATGCAGCCTGATATAAAGATAATAGCTTTACTAAACTTATCAATAACTAACATAGCGCAGTCTTCTCCGATTAAAGCCTTTGACAGAGTTAAAATAAAATCAATCATAATAATATAAAATAATCTGCTAAATGTGTAGATGGGTTATAGCGATTCGTACAATGTATATCGCGAAGTCTAATATAGTTGATAGTGAGGGCAGTGGCGCAGGTACTTATAAAGCTTGATAGTTATATTGAAGATGTAGAGACTACTAGTGAGCTTCTTATGAATACGGGTGTAGCCAAAATATCCCATCTCGTCATGTGCCAATTTGAATACTTTCTATTTAAGATCCTTAATAGACAAGCATAATCGCAATCCCCGCTCGAGATTATCGAAGTAAAGTAGATCCTTAATCAGTTTATATAACAGCCTAGCTATATTCTCCGATCCGAGATCAAGATTTAACTTCACTATAGTTATAATTCTACTCCATCTAGGCTCGTCCTAATAATCTTTCTAGAGTCATTCGCGAAAGACTTCGCTTACTATAATCAAGCTAATCGGAAAGAAATCGATACTATTCAGAATAGACTCATTAGTCTTAAATCGATACGAGCGACTTACTAGTCGAGATAGAGTATCAGGCATAATATTAACTTTGCCAGACTTATATCTGAGCTCGATACGAAATTGTTATAAATACTCCGACGCCCTAATAAGGCGAAGATTAAGCTTTTCTATAGAAGTAGTATTTATATTAATCTAGCGCACGATACTAATAGTAGCAGAGTGATTAGTGTAGATAATAATAATATTGACTAATGCTTCGATTAGATAACGTATTTTCTTAACCACCCAAACGATTTCGATTATTTCAAATTTAATTAGTCAATAGCGAGTCTCTACTAATATAAGCTACCTACTAAGAAAGAGAATTAATTGCATAAACTTCTACTTAAGTACTTTAGCAGTCGTAAAAGCCTTCTACAAGAAAGGCGAAGCAGATAAGTTAGTCAAAGAGAATACGATTAACCCTATAATAGAATCCTTAAAAGCCTTTAATAGAGTTAAATCATCTACCTTAATGTAATAGATATATGCTTCGAAGCCGAATTTCTTACTAGCATCGAGGTCAATATATAGCTATCTAATTAAATTATAATAATATAGTATAATCGAAGATGCGAAGATTCCTTGGAGTTGATAATAAGTATTAAGCTTCTTGGAAGTAGACATTTAAATATATGATCTATCAACTTCAGACTTGCGAGCACTTCTTGTAGTGCTCTTACAGTTACAATTAAGTAGTGTCTTACGCTCTTGAAGCGACTTAATAATAACTAAATAGTATAACACGTACTGCTTGAGATAGCTTATCATGTCAAAATAGCGCTCCAAGGCAGCCAAAGTACGCGAGAACTCCAGATTACGTATAACTACTAGCTTATCTGCTGCCGTAGCCAGGCCCAAAGCGTCAACGCGCTAGCCGAGTAACTACACGGATAAATACCCAAGAAAGGCCTTATTAAGTGCTAGATGAATATTCATCTCTAATAATACTTAAAAGACTTATCTAAGATATTTAATGTGTTCTTTCAAAGAGATAGAGAATATAACGATATCGTCAACGTATGCTCGGTAGAAGCTACGAAATAAGCGAAGAATGCGATCAATCATTCGTTGCACATACGCAGATAAGCCTTTATATCCCATAACTGAAACTTTGAAGATCTCTTAACCGCGATAAGATGAAACGATAAGTCGATAACGATAATAACGCTTCATCCACCATTAATAGAAGAATATAGCAGCGTCTATAATAGAGATATGCGTAGCATACCTGATTAGAGCAAGAATCTCAGCTTGAGAAGAAACGGAATAGATATCTAATATAGTAATTCTATTAAGTGCCCTAATATCAACGATCACACGACCTTTAGATTCGTCTGAGATTAACTTCCACACCACAAAATAGAGAAAAGAGAATAATATAGCAGTAACAGTTTATTCCATACGACCTTACTTATGAAGTTTATCGAAGGCTTCATCAATAACTTCCTTATCTCGCACGCCCACAGAATAAACGCGTGCTTAACCTACTTTATAGATGTTCTTCCAATTCTCCACAAGAGATATCTCCATCCATTAATCTTCTAACACATTAATAACATTACCGATATTCTTTCATAGATTGGGAAAGACTTCGACAACACCGGATATAATATACACTGCTGCGGGATCACCATAGATCGAAGTATTAATGCGATAAAGTATCTCGTTTTTAATAACGTTGAGGGCAGTGCTAGTAATGAAAGCGGCAATTATTCCCAAAGCAGCTCGAAAGCCTTATTTAATTTAAGATATTTCCCGTTTAAGAGGCTTATCTACTATAATAGCATACTCCGTAGCAACTAAGAAGCATCCTTCTGCTTCGTATTCAAGCACTTTACCTAGACGAGTACGTCTAACAAGGATAATAGAGAGGTCTATATCATTGCGCACCACAATCCCAGAGAGACTATAATCAACGATATAAGTAAACAGGGTGAGAGCATCGAGCTAAGATAATTCGAATAGCAGATCCCAATCTTCAGGCAAGCAGATAGCTTCGATAAATATCGTTATGAAAGAATACGCAGGTACCATTTAACGTGCCTTGCTGACAATAGTGATATTAGTTCTTAAACCCTTAATAACTATAGATACTAGCACTTGGAGAGAGTCGCACGAGTCAATAGTAATAAGGTCCTTGTCAATATCGATAACAATATCCTCTAACTTCATAATATCGATATCAATAAGTGCTTTGGCGAATAAGTCATTAACGATATAAATCTCACGATTAATTAATGCGATCTTATTATAATTACCTGGTATATATATGGGAATAATAGCGTACTTATGAACATTATGCTTCTTCGTGTCTAATCCACGAACCTTAATTGATAAGACCATCTTCTTAATTTCAATTTGAAGACCTTCTTCACTAAGAATCTAATTAAAGAATACGCGGTTAATTAGCGACATAATATAGTCAATATCGAAGCAGTACTTATATAGTCGGCCTTAATAGATTAGTAAGATTTTGATAGTAGCAAAGCGATACTTATAAAAGATATATCCTGGTGTAGATATATTCTTGGTAGATAACCTAATAATCTTCACTAAGCAACTAAATGCTTCTATAGCAACAAAGTCCTTCTTATAATCTACGAACGACTTCCATACGACCTTCTTCCTACATAAGCGAACGTGCTTATATAGCCGATTATTTAAAGAAAAGGTCTTGCTATAGAATCGGCATGGAGGTGAGTTTACTAATTTAGCGAGGAAAGTAATAAAGTGTGCTTCGACGAAGTCTTCCTGCTCGTGATCCTCATCAGGTAATTCAATAAAGACTTTCGCAGAGGAGGCGAACTATTTATTAACCCAAGCAGCTCCCTAGTAGAAGACATACTCGTATCGTTCGAAGTCTTCCTAATTGTCATAGCTAGCATAGCTTTCATAATCATCCGAAGGCGTATTTTCTTAACCTTCGACATAATAAGCTCTAGCAGTAAAGGATCTTCGAAAAGAATTTCTATTGAAGTCGTTTCTTTAACCTTAATACTAATTCGAAGAGTTCTTCTAACTAAGAGACGAACTTACGTTTTCGTTGATAATTTATAGCGACTATCTAGTAGATAGAGATAACTAAAGTCGCTATTACTAATATGACTAATACTGCTAATATTGATTAATATTATTCTAATAGGGGTAGAATAATCTTGAAGAGAAGGGTGGTCTGCCATCGCTATAAGGGTTGTTACTATTATAGAAAGGTCGTGAACCTTGATAGTTATCTCCCGTAGATCGGAATGGTATATTACTATTGCCACCGTAAGGTTAACGAGAATATTAATTAGTCTAATTTAAACGTTGCGTATTGCTACGAGAATAAGATCTCTTAGGTCGATATAATAAAGGTTCTTCTACCTTCTTACTAACATAGGCCTATTATTCGTACTTATAATTATCAAGCTTAGTGAGAAAGAAATTAATAGTAAAGACGTCTATAAGACGCTACACATGTATTCTCAGGTCAAGATCAATGTTATTATATATCAAGTTAAGCTATGGCTTAACGTTATTAATACCAGAATCCTTAGCAGAGCGCAGTATACGTTAAGCGAACTCCCTTAACTCGCGCTTAGCAGCAGCGTCACGTAAAAAGTACGTCTCTCGAAGAAGTGAACTAATAATAACATTTAATAATTATTTGAATCGTTTAATAAGTAGCTTTACCCACTTATCGATATCGAAATCGTAAATAATAATGCGGCGTTTAGTATCAGATAGCTCACTAATTCATTATAAAAGAGCAGTACCTCGCAAGCTCAACCACAGATTATTACGTATTATATCAGCTTCTTTAATAGACACGAACTACTTAACACGATTAAGGAAAAGATGGATATCTCTAAAGTAGGTGTCTTTGCCAGCATACTTAATTGCTACTCCGTTATTAACTATCTTTTCATTATAATATAGATCGAAAAATCTTAAATCATTGATATTTTATCTTAAGGTAGCAGCATTAATAGCATTACTACCTCCGGGCGAATTAGCGGGACCGACAGGGTCAGGCGATTCTGATGAGTCTGATGGTGCTGAGGGTTGACGAGAAGCTGCTATGGCAGCAGCAACTACCTCATTAATCATGCGTCAAATAGCTACTTCATCCATCCTGAGCGGCTATGATTCTAGCTCTGGTCCGATAGGTTTATCGTAGATGGTTTCCTCTGCTAAGATAGCTCTAATAATATCTATACTACCGGTGCTTGCAGTGGAAGAATCCTAAGTGCGGAAATATTCTTTTAGCTATAAAAGGCTTCTATACTTAATAATACGGTCGATAAAGACTCTAACAACACGCCGAAACGTAGGTATGTTTGTGGCCTAGCTAGGTGAAAAGAATAATAACTCTGCTAAAGTAGAGCGTCGTAACTGTCGAGATGATAAAATAGTTGCTTAAGTCGGTGATAATGATTGCTCCGGGCGTTCGTAGTAACGATAGATATATTTAGTAGTGAGTCCCACCTCGTGAGGAACGTCTGCTAGGTATACTTAACCTGTTACTTTCACAAAGCGATAAATTTAATAATCGATGCGTATAAGATCGCTACCAAGCGATAAAGAAGTGCTTAATATAGCCACGGTGGCTGCTTATAAAATACTAGAACAGTACTAATATAACTCCCGAATAGGAGAGTAATTGGTAAGAGATTAAAAGAAGACTTTATAAGGAGACCTTCAGCAAGGACTAATGATAACGTTAAAGTCGACTTATAAGTAGTAAGCAAGTAGCGAGTAAACAATAGATTAGTAAAGGACTAGTGCTGTATCTAATGCAGAAATGGTGCATATAATAACAGCTGGATGTAATAGGCGTTGCTATTAATTAATAAGTATAAGTATTGATTAATTGAGTGAAAGAAGATTAATTAGAAACTATGGGAGAGCTCGAAGAATAAGTACTCACGCCTAGCCATGCTAGCACTAGTACGGACGTAGCTTTCCCAGCTCCTTCTCCTAGCCAAGGGCTAGGAAGGCGCCTACGAAAGGCTTTCTTAAGGTCATGGCTGTAACAAATTCGCTCGAACTCTTTTAAATATAAATAACGATATCTAAGTAAGCTTCGAAGAATAAGAGATTATTAACTAATTTACTAGCTAACTATTAGATAACTCTATAATTAAATTAATTAATACTATTTATAATAATCTGAATTCGTATTAAATATCTAATTTTTATACGTCTTAGACGATTCTTTATACTCTTAATAAAAACGTCGCTCGATTTAATCGTTACGTTCTTAATAAGTTCTCTAAATTTAAGACGATTTATAATAATCGAGATTAAGTCGTTAATAAGAAGAATAACTTTCTTCTATCTAATAAAATAATAAATATCTTTAAATTCGTTCTACTTTTATTTTATTACTTAAAGTTAAAATAAAATTATATAATAATATTACTAAGGAATTTAAAGTAGAATATAAGTCTATATAAAAAAATACGACTATAAATTAAGTATATTAAGTTTAAAATACTTAATTGCCGTGTGCTAAAGAATAAGTATAACGATAAACGACACTATATATTTCGTATCCCTCTAACGCCATCTAATTTAAATACTTTATATATTATCTTTCGACGAATATAGTTCTTAATTCGCCTAGTCTTTAATATAATTATTAATAAGTCTTAGAATTAGTTCTTATAGCACGTCGATCTATATCTACGGGTCGGAAAGGTGTGGTATCTGTTGAACATAGTCGTTTTCAACTTTTTTTCAACTTTCTTTAAAAAATTATATCTTTTTAATCTATTTATAGAATTTTATAACTATAAAAGCGTTCGCTTAAGCATTTTACGTATTTTTAGAATATAAAAAAATATTACGTAATATATTTATTAAAAACCCAATGGGAGTATGGGATATCTCATACCTTTCGGTATAGTATTCGAAAAACTAATCCCATACCATCAAATATACCACACCTTTCCGACCCGTATCTATATCTTTATTCTACGATCTTCGCGTATAATTAATTATATATAGTCTTAAATCGAGTTATTAGTAAGACTAGACTATCTATTATAATCTTAGATAATTTATTAAGAAGATAACTCGCTAGATAGACGAGATATATTAAGAATAAGATTATTAAGTATATTTTTCTTTTAATGTAAGACTAGATATAGAAATAAATTATAAAGCGATTAAATAATAGTAAAAGAAGATAAATATTAGATAATAAATAATTAGCGTCTAATTTAACTTATTAGTCTACGAGATAAAAGACTAATATTTAATAAATATATATATATAAGGTGTAATATTTTTAGAAAGAAGAATAGAGTAAATATATAATCTATAATCGCATATAATCACGTGTATTTCAATCGTACTTAGAACTATTATAAGGTACTATGAGTATTATAAATTTAATTTATAGGCCTATACTTGTTATTTAATAAGAAAATAAGTATATATCTTAAGAAAAAGATACTTTCTAATTACGGGATCTCTTTTAATTTCTAGAGTTTATAATAAAAATTAATATTATTCTTAGACTTAAGATTAAAATTAGAATAAAAAATAAACTTAAAAATAGAGTTAATAATTATAAAAGAAATAGATATATATCTTGGAAAAGATTGAAGTTATCGTCTTCGTCTTAAGAAGAACTTGAAAAACTCTCTCGTTCAGATCTCTCAATTCTAGACCTTATAAGAATATTATTAGGAACTAGACCTAATAGAGTTCACTTTAAAGTACTCTTTTCTAGGATTAGATTTTAAGAATCTTTAATAGAGAACATTAATTTTTTATAAATCGTTTTTAAAGTTCCTTTTTCGTTAATTTAACTTACGAGAGTTTTCTTAATTATAATAATCTCTATAATAATCTTAAATAAAAAGTAGTAATCGTGTAATATATAAATAATTAGAATACGCTAATTTATTAGAATAGATAGCTAATTTAGAAATCGAATAAGTGTTATTAAAAGTTTTAAGAAAACTTTAAATCTTAGCTTTAATCTCTAATTAAGCCTTAACTAGATTGTTAATATAAGATATATTAATCTCGATTTAATATCGAATTCTAGATTCTAATTAATAGAATATATTCGAGAAATATACGTTAATTCGAGACGAAATTAGAGTAAATTTACACTCTTTATAGATAAATAGATTAGTTTCTTAATAAACGATAACGTAATTTTTTTAAAGTAAAAGAGAATATTCGATATAGTGAGTTAGATTATATCGAGTATAGATATATTACTTTTTCAAGAATTATTAAGAAAGAAAGAAGAAGAGATTTAAGAAAAGATTTAATATATACCATAACTAAGCGTTAAACGCGACTAATTCGTTAGTCGTAGATCTCGAAGTTTAGAGTTTATAAGATAGATCGAGCTTAGCGAGCCTGATTAAAATTACTTATATATCGCGACTATCTCTAAGTCTTAAGAATTTAATCTAATACTAACTAGCTTAATTAAAGTTCGATTTAGAAAATTTAAAAATTCTAATATTAATAAAAGTATAACTAACCAACTTTTTTTTATAGATCTAGATTGTATTAAATATCTATATATTTAAATTTTAAATAGCAACTATCTCTAAGTCTATAGAATTCAACCTAATATTAACTAGCTTAATACTAGTCCGATTTAGAAAATTCGAAATTCTTAGTATTAATAGAAATCTTAATAACTAATTCTTTTTTATAGATCTATATCATATCAAATATATAGCCCGAGGAATAGAATAAAGCTTCGTGTCAAGACCTCTTCGAAAGCACTCGCATTCTAATCTTAACACGACTTTTAAATTATTTTTAATAATTAATTTCTTTATATTCGCTTTATCGACCTTAGTTAGCAATATATTAAAATTTAGCTTCAAGCGAGCTTTTTAAAATGTATTATTTAGAGTTTTCTTTTTAGTGAATTCGTATCTAAAACTAGTTACATTTAAAAGTTAGCTGGTTTTAGATCGATTTTTAATAGCCTAAAGCTAGTTTTAGATTAAAATTAGCTATCTCTTATAGATAGATCTATATTATATTTAATATATAGCCCGAGAAATAGAACAAAGCTTTATGCCAAGACTTCTTCGGGAGTACCCGCTCCCTGGTCTTGGCACGTTTTTTAAATAAATTTTCATAATTGATTTCTCTATATTCGCTTAACCGATCTTAGTTAGCAATATACTAAAATTTAGCCCTAGGCGAGCTCTATAAAATGTACTATTTAATTTTTTTTTTATTGTGGATTCCGACCTAAAACCAGCTAGATTTAGAAGTTAGCTAGTTTTAGATCGAATTTTAGTAGCTTGAAGCTAGTTTTAGATTAAAACCAGCTCCCCCTAGTAGATAGATTACGAAGTCGTCGCGCGCAAGCTTAAAGAGAAAGACTCTATATACTTTAATTAATCTAACTATTTTTATTAAAGAATAATAAATAATATTGAAGAGAATAAGAATAAGAAGAAAGATTATCTTATAACTCGATTATTTATAAAAAAACTTAACGACTAATATTACTTTTAATATATAAAGAAGTTTAAAAATATTAAAATCGCTATAGCACGCGAGTAAAAGAAATAGCTAGATGAAATTAATAATAAGAATAACGAAGATATATATATTTTAATACTTAAGTATAATAACGATCGATTCTTAAAGTAAAGTATCGCTAATAATAGATAAATACTTAATAAGTTACGACGTAGAGATAATTTAAGAAACGAAGAGTATCTTGAATAGAGAGAGAATATTATAAGCGATTGAAAAATATAAAGTCTTTTAGAACGAGTTAAATAATAGAGTAATAGAGCTTAATGTAAATATAATAGATGGCGAATTAAGCGAGTAATGCTAGAATTAGTCTAGATATAAATAGATTAAGATAAAGATCGACTTTAAGAAATATTAATAATTTCTTTAACTACACTTGCGATAAAAGTAAGTATAATATTAACTACTAAGATAGACTTAATGTAATCTCGATCTTAAATAATATAAATAGTTAAAGTATATACGAAAAGAGCGATAATATATTAAAGGTATAAGTATAATGCGATAGATAAAGACGCAATAATTACGAAAGTAATTGATTTAGAATAAAGATCGCGATTAACTAGATTTTCGACGACTATAGATTAAATAATAAAACTCGCTAATATCGCTAATAATTAAAAGAGTTACTAATAATACTAACGAGAAATAAAAGTTACTAATCGAGCTTATCGAGCTTTTAATAATAGATATAGACTAACGAATATTATTAACGACGCTAGAGAGTAACGTCTACTAAAACTCAAATTTACTTTTTATCGATATAGTATTAGTATTAATCTAAATAACTAACTTTTTATTATATATCTATATTATATTAAATATGTAGCCCGAGAAATAAATAAGACTCCGTGTCAAGATCTCTTCGAAAGTATTCGCACTCTAATCTTAATATCTCTTTTAAATTTATTTTAATAAATTATTACTCTAAATTCTCTTAATCGATCTTAGTTAATAATATATTAAGATTTAATACTAAGCGAGCTTCTTACATTATACTCTTTAGAGTTTTTCTTATATTAAATTTATATCTAAAATTAGCTAAATTTAGATTTTAACTAATTTTAGATCGATTTTTTAATAGTCTAAAACTAATTATAGTCTAAAACTAGCTAACTCTATTAGGTTAAAAATTAATTATTTTAAAATTAATAATAAAGTAAATAATTAACTTTTTATAGATCTAACCTATATTAAATATCTATATATCTAAATTTTAACTCGCGATTATCTCTAACTCTTATAATTTTAATTTAATTTAAAAAATTTAAAATTATTAGAATTAATATTTATTTAAATATATATTATTTTTTTATAGAATTATATTATATTTAATATATAGTCTAAGAAATAAAATAGAACTTTATGTTAAGATCTCTTCGACAGTATTTATATAACTATCTCTAAGTCTTAAGATTTCAATCTCATACTAACTATCTTAATTCTAGCTCGATCTAGAAAATTTAAAATCCCTAACATTAATATTAATAAAAATAACTATCTTTTTTTTTAGTTTCATATTATATTAAATATATAGTTCGAGAAATAGAATAGCGATTTATATTAAGATCTAATTATAAGTACTCGCAGTTTAATCTTAACACGTCTTTTAAATTTAATTAATTACTATATAAGTTTTATTTCGATCTTAGTTAGTGATAGCGCGATAGATAGCCCTTAGCGAGCTTTATAAAATACACTCTTTAGATTTTTCATTGTATAAAGTTAACTCGAGTTATGCTCGATCTCCTCGGCTATTTTACACTGTAAAACGCCAAGGCGCGCTAGCCCAGCGACTCGCGACGGGAAGTCTACGCGAATTAATAAAATAATTTTCCAATCTATTTTATACTATAAAATCGTCGAGTTCTATAATTAGATTTAAAAAGAAAGATAATTATTAAATTTAGCGATATATATATATTAGTATTAATTATTTATAGATTTAAATTTTATTACTAGATTTATAATTTAAAATCTTAACGATTTTTTATTAATTATATATCGTATTTATCTATCTTAAAATTTTTCTATTTGTTAGAAATTATTAGACTATAACTTATTATTTAATATATAGATTATTTTTATATAAATTATACGTTTCTTATATTAGCTAGATCGCTTACTAAGCGTTAGCGAATTAACTTCTTATAAGAAAGCTAGAAGATAGCTTTTAATATATTATATATATATAATAATTTTAATAATATCAAATAGAATATTAGAAAATTATATCTTAATTTTATTTTATTATATATTATAAAAAAGAAAATAATTATTGAATTTAGAGTTATCTAAAGCTAGTATTAATATTTAACTACTTAAGATTAGTTTACTAAATATACGTAGAGTTTATCTTAGCGAATAAGCTTAAGTATATAAAATCTCTTTAATTAAGTCTTACACTACTATATAACTCTAATACTCTAGCTATTCGAGCTATTGGTTCCACCATCGCTGGTTCTAAAACGGTCCGTGAAAGTTCTAATTATCCCTAACTTTGATGAAAGGGGCTTAGTCTCGCCAGCTTCGTCCGTCGTGGAAGACTCCGCAGGCTGTGAATCGTCTCGGCCATCGACACACCAATGCTGGTCGGAAGGTAGCCTTTCCCCACAAAGCATGAAGCCGAAATCGGGTTCTAAGAATTTTGCTCGTAAACCCTGAATCACCTTGGGGTCATTCTCTCCGTTGATATATATCCGATGAAGAATCTCCACAAACAATATACTACCCTGCTCTCTCGAAATTTCGACAAGTAATCCGATCTCTTTCGCATGAGATGCTAACAACTGTGGTGCGATGATAGCAAGATCACGAGGTTGTCTTCGAGCTCTCGGGTGCGGAGAGTTGAGTTTATCAGCAGGCAGCGCACGGTACCATTGCCATAACGAACGATCAGCAGGAAAATGAAATGTCGAAAGGTCTGTCAGCAAGTTGTCTTTGTTCATCAACTTGTGTAGTCGGAAGCCAGGATACCAGACCTCAAGGCCGTGCGGCACATTCAGCCTTGCTGTCCTGACCTGAACTGTCACAGGGTGTGGTGGCTCTACTGGATGACCTGAAAGCCAAGACTCCGGAGCCCATCTGTACCCCTGCTTATGAAGCCGTGGACCCGGCACGAAAATGATTCCGGGTGGAATTGCGCAAGGGTTACGGGCAGCAAGAAGATCTAGGAGCTTCTGCATTCGTTCATTAAGCTCTGCTTGATCATACTTTTTTATTCCCACGGTGTCACTGGTGTCAACAAAAGCATCAGTGTTAACGTTTAGGAGTGTCGCAAGAGACAGTGTCTCGTGCTGACGATGTGCTGTCGTCCTCCATTGCACAGCCTTCCACACCGTAGCAACAAAATTTGGCGCTGTCACGAGTTCCTCCGGTCCTGAATCTGGCCCATGCATGTTTCGACTTTCCTTCTCTAGAATCCCATGATAATATGTACGGCAAAGAGACGGGAGAGTCGAATGCAGAGGTTCATCTTCCTTTTGAAACAGTCGCTCTAGTCGATCCATAGAATAGACTTGGTCAGAAAACTTGAAGTACAAGTTTTTGCTGAGAAATGCTTCTTGTAAAGTCCATAGCCTGGTCATCCAGTTACTCAGAGTGATGCGCATTGCCGGCTGGATATAGCCTTCTCCCTTGTCAATACTCATGAGACCATAGTCTAGAACAACTGTGTACTTTGCATTTTTATAGATTTCATGCATACTCCTGATCGCCTTTCTCCGCTGCTCGCCGCAATTCTCCCCGATCGGTATAGCTAGTGTATCGATCCAGAAGTTCTCTGGAGTTTTCACATCGCCAAGTCTTTGCTGGACCACGTTCTCACCCTTGACATCAGTGAAGGTAGAGCAAAACATTTCTAAAACACATTTGTTCATCTTGTTGGTCTTTCTGTTCCCAAATCCGTCAACCCAGACATGAGAGAAAATTACATATTCTTCATTGCAAGAAGCTTTCATTTCAACCACGTCAACCTTCCCAGCACTAGATTGATATCGCAGTAAAGGGATCTGCCCTCGGTTGATGGTTTGGATCAGGCGCTGCGGATCAGGCCCCACCTCTTTGCAGTCACCACGGTCACAGCTGGAACAGTGAAAGGGCTCGGGATTTTCAAGCTCAACTGGGTTCTCTTTCACCGTGGCTTTGCACTCTGTCTCCGTACACTGTGTATGCTTTATGCCAAGTCGCTCTTGGGGATGCATGTCCAAAGCATACAGAAGGCCAATTGTGCTGTTTCTCATCACTCCTTGCAGCATAGCGACCGTCCTCAAGCACCACCGAGGTTTCTCTCGAAAGGCATTAAGGACTACCTGGTTATAGCCCCACCCTTGCCTGCTATAGTCATGATCAGACCATCCTCGAAGACTAAATTTGGTTTTTCGCTGGATCTTGGCCAATGCGCTACTCAAGGTCTCTCCAAGAACCATGATCGAAAATACGACTTTGTCATCTATTGACCACTTTGAGCGTGTGCCGAGCGAGAAAACGGAGCAGAATTCGAAAACGTAGTGCCTGGCTTTGTCCAAAACCAACTGAGCCTGCATAAGACGCGGCACCGATCGGTCAGGATTCTCCATCTCGTAATCCAGCCATTGTTGTAAATACAGAGGCAAGGGTTCCATCGTAATCCAAATGTTACCTTCATTGTCTCTTCGAGTAAATTTTGTAATGTCAAACTCAGGAAGACGGCCCAGGATGGCTCGTAAAACTTCAAAATAGAGCCAGCCCTGCACAAACTTGTTGCAACGAAGGCGAAAGATGGATTCCTCAGCAATGTTGGGCTGTTTTTCTGGCAAGAGGCGCGTGCCATCCTCACTCAGGACAATATCTTGACCGCCAAGATGGAATGTATGGAAACTTGTGTCTGACTGCCCGTCGATATTTGCGTATAATGGAACTGATTGCAATCCGAGATTTGGACGGCTACTAACGCCCTTCAAGCCCAGAACCTCCATATGTACAAGAATTGACAATTACAGCGCGCATTCGGGCTAGTGCTACATCTAGACAGTAAGATTTGGGACCGCGCCATCGGATGGGAAGTAATAATGCTCGACTAGCAATTCCATTGACAAAGTCGAGATACTCCATGAAGTATGACCTCACTCAGCCTCGCTGCCGGAGATAAGGGCGACTTTCCGAATATAATGTTTTCGCCCCTGCTCTGCTGCAATGTCCGAGCACCCTTGCACATGCGCCAAGGCCAAGAGGTACAGATTGTTCTGTTATGGACGTCACATGTATGTGACAGATTCAGAACATAGTTTTTGAGTGGCACAATCTCTTTGCTCCAACTGTGAAGGTGATTGAGAGACCAGTTTGTGCATTAGCCTGCATGGTTCAGGTTGCCATTGATAAGCTCTTCCTTGGCAAAGGATACCGCATGCTTTCTAGCACAAAAATATCCTACTTTGGTTCCTTTGCAACGAGAAACGATGTGAGATGAGGGTTTTTTCCATGTAAAAGTACTTTGTCATTAAGTTGTCAAACAAAGCGCTATTATGGATGCCTTTTGCCGTGTTGATCTCGGTGTTCGGACATTGGAAACTGAGTCTGGACCCCGCCTAAGTACGTATCTTACTACCCCTTAGGATCCCGCCGGCATCTCCCGCGGCAGCCTGAAGCAGAGAAAAAACCCCGACCCCCAAGCCCCACTGTCACACCGAGTCCTGAGAGGATCTACTCAGCCGAGTCAGCCAGATCACTGTTAAGGTCTTACTATAGTCGTTAATAATATCACCAGCAAATTCAGACCCGCGCCGATCGGTAGAAATTGGGCAACAAGGCATGAATTCAAGGGATCATCATGTCGAAAGCAGATAATGTAAGTCGGCATCTGACACAGACATGCCGTATGAGCCTTGCCATTTGATACACGTAGTCTTGTGCCATTGGGCCATGATCACACACATGCTGATACTGTTTTTGCCGGGCCCTGCCCGTATCATTGACCTGATTGGGCGTTATTAATAGCCCTGCAAATTGAGGCGCACTACTTTCATGCAGCCTGATTCATTGGTCAGCCGGACGAAACCTTACCTCAGAATTCCTCTTCCGTGGGAGCATATTTCTCTTCGCATCTCCTACCCCCATTACTACCTAATCTGAAGCGGTTGAAAGAATCGTGTAGAATGTCAATGGAAGACTCCCAAGTTTCAGGCATTAGGCGGTTAGAGAGTCAAGACAGCCGAGAGAAAATCCTTCGTATACTGGAAAAAGATGACGTCGTTAGGGAACTCATGAACCTGGCTCTGGTCCTTGATGACCAAGGACATCCGAAGCACGCAAAAGAAGCCTATGAAGAGGTGATTGAAAAGAGAAGAGAGACAACAAGACAGGAAGACCAAGTCGTATTGTTCTGCCGAGGGAAAATATCCTCCATCTTACGGCAATGTGGGCTGTATGTAAAAGCTGAGGACCAGTGCATGCGCGTTCTAAAACTCAGCATGCAGTCCATTGGACCAACCTCGAGTCTCTCATTGCAAGCCGCTGGTGAGTTGGCACTAGTTTGGAGAGACCAAGGAAAATTTGAGGTTGCCTTCGACAAGATCCGTGATACCCTAGAAAAAGAACCTTGCAACCCTTATCATGATGCATTGCACGTTCGCTTGGTCACCATTTTTGCCATTATACTCAGGGACTATGGTCACTACGATATGTCATTGTTTTTGACAAGAAATGCCTTGAGGGTTTCCGACGCGCTCTTTGGTAATGAGGATCCCTTCACCCTAGATCTTGCTTCAGAATTGTCTCAAATACTTACTGAAAAGGGCATTCCCCGTTTGGCTGAGGAATTTGCGCGACGTGCTCTTGATGGATTTGCGAAAACATTCGGGACAGACCATCCACAGTCATTGAAAGCCGCGTCCCGTCTGGCAAATGCTATGCGGTTCGATGAACGTCTTGGGGATGCGACAGAACTCTTTGAACGAACGCTTAAGGCGCAAGAATCGCAGCTTGGTACCACTCACCCTGATACCGTACCCACAAAATGTGGTCTTGCCGCTACTTACGCTTTGGAAGCGCGTTTTAGAGACTCGGAATCTATTCTACGTCAGACCTTGGATCAGCAGAACGCCGTTTTCGGCCAAAAGTCTCACCCAGATACTGACTGGACGCGACAAGCGCTTGAAAATATTCGTGCATTCCAGAGAGCTCTAAGTACAGACTCAGCATCAGAGACTGAGGTGGAAGAAGAATCTCGCAGGATGAGAGATTTCTTTAAAAGACCATTTCAGAAGGATCAAAGAGATTTGCGGCTGTGCGATCACATAACTCTTTCCCAGAAGAACACTGCGGAATTCCGAAGTCAGAGTGATCTACCAGGATTGGCAGCGGCAGGCGATCTCTCTACAGACTTCAGCAATTTTGTTCCTTCAGACTTAGACTCTGTTAGTGGGATCTGTGGGACCAATTTGCACGCAGCTTGTTTAGAAGGGGATCTCAAGTTGGTGCAGATATTGTTGAAGTCCGGAAAGTATATTCATGCGGAGGGCGGAATTTTCGCAACTCCGCTTCGCGCTGCGTCATACGGTGGACACATTCACGTCGTTAACGTGTTGCTCAAACATGGCGCCAACGTAAAAGATAACGGGAAATATGGCTCCTCTGCCCTTCAATTGGCGTTAAGCATGGGTCACAATGATTTAGCCAGAACACTTCTTGAGGCCGGTGCCGATCCTGAGCCCTCCGATCACTGGTATGGAACTTCCCTCCACGAAGCATCAATGACTGGTCAGGAATCTATGGTTATTCGACTTCTGGAGGCCAAGGCAAAGCCCAATGCCATGACCGGAATTTTTGGTACAGCACTCGGAGCTGCGGCCTGGAAGGGAAATCTCACTATTGTACAGTCTTTGATAAGAAAAGGCGCAATCGTGGATACCCAAGTTGAAGGAAGAACGGCGCTCGACTTAGCAGCTTCAGGGGGGCATCAAGATATCATGGAGGCTTTGATAAAAGAAGCTGATAATGGCAACGAACCCCTGAAACCGAAAGAGCAGCCCGAGACTTTGGAACAGAAGCCTCGGAAGCCTCTCAAGCTTACCGAACTGCACAAGCAAAGATTTGTCAAACGCCCCTCCCCAATTCCATCCAATAGTTCAATACAATATATAATGAAGGGAGAGGGGCAAGCTGGAAAGACGCAAACCGGAAAGAAGAAAGCCAAGCTTTTACGTTTGGCCAAAGGCGTCACATCCGCACCTGAGAGGCTAAGACAACGTACACCCAGCCAGTTGGTGAGATAGGCAATCTTGAACTATCGGATAACTCTAGTCCCACTAGTCTTGCTACGGCAACCCTTGTTAATATTCTTTTACTCAGGAGTTGGAGACTACTATATAACTGATGCCAAATTGTAATAAACTTGACTTTTGACTTTGGCCCATAACGTAACCCCTAAATAGAGGTAAAAGATATTATTGGTGGATAGCAATCATCTTTTCCGGCCGAAACGATGTCCTCTTAGATCGCGCTCATTGTGAAAAGATCACTGATTGGCATAGCGTAAGATGCCAGTATCTGTTATTGTATTTGGAGTTGAAGTCTGAAAGTAAAGTTTCTATTGTAATTCATCGCGCGACATCTCTGATTGCTACATCTGAGGTGTAACAGTGGGCTCCGACTGCTTCGCTACCCTGACAAGGCATCATCTCAGACAATGATCTCCGAATGACATAAGCCTAACCTTATCCTTCTATACTTGGACTCCTCCGGATGTTGAATTATCATCAGCATAGCCCGTCTTTCTATGCCCTAGTCCGTATTAGACTGCGGGCGTTATGCTCAACATCAGGCTGCGATTTGTAGGGCACAAGGCATTCGAGCCTTCGCCATCTGCCAGTTCATGAGCAATAGGCGGTGACCCTTTAAGACATATTATAGGATTTGTCAGCCTATCCAGTAGAGTCAGATGTTTTTGGGTCAAAAACATCTGCAGGCTACTAAAAATCGACCCAAAAACATCTAAATTCTAAATTCAAATGTCTTTGGGTCGGAATCCACTAAAAAAAAAAAAGTTGAAGAGTACATTTTATAGCCCTTGATTAGGGCTTCAAATAGCGCTATAGCTGACTAAGATCGGATGTATAGTTTTTTCGAAATAAATTGTTGAAATAAATTCAAAATACGTGCCAAGACCAGGATGCGGGTACTCCCGAGGAGGTCTTGGCACGAATCCTCATTCTATTCCTCGGGCTATATAATGATTATGATATATATCTATAAAAAAAAGTTAGTTATTTAGGTTATTTTTAACACTGAGAATTTCGAATATTTCAAATGGGGCTAGATTTAAGCGAGTTGGTATTAGGTTGAAATCTTAGGAGTTTGAGATAGTTGCGAGTTAAATTTAAATATATAGATATGTAATATAATCCAAATCTATAAAAAAAAGTTGATTATTTACTATATTATTAACTCTATCAATTTTGAACTTTCTTAATCGAACTAGAATTGAGCTAGTTAGTATTAGGTTGAATTCCTAGAACTTATTGTTAGTTACGATATATACAAGAAATTTTAATAAGACTCGCTAAGTCCGATTTATCTCATAAACTCCGAACCCCGTGATCTACGACTAACGAATTAGTCGCGTTTAACGCTTAGCGTCCGCACATATTAATCTTTTCTTAGATCTTTTCTTCTTTCTTTCTTAATAATTCGTCAACAATCAACACATCTATACTCGATATGATCTAATTCACTATATCGAATATTCTCTTTCACCCTAAATGGATTACGTCATCATTCATCAAGAGACTGGTCTATTAATCTGCAAAGAGTGTAAATTCGCTCTAATTCCGTCTCGAATTAATACACATTTCTCGGGTACACTCCATCAATTAAACCCTGGTATTCGACGTTAAATCGAGCTTGATATATCTCATATTGATGGTCTAGTCAAGACACAATCAGAGATTGAAGCTAAGATTGAAAGTTTTCTTGAAACCTTTGATAATACTTATTCGATCCCTGAATTAGCTATCTATTCTGATGGACTAGCGTGTTCTTATTGTTCTTTTATCTCTCGTTCTAGAGTCCCAATTCAAGAACATCTAAAAGATATTCATGATTGGGAAAACCCTCGCAAACGAGGTTAACGAAAAAAGAAATTCGAAAATGATTCATGGGAAACCAGCGTTCTCTGTCAAAGATTCTTTCAATTCGACCCTGGAAATAAGTATTTTAGGATTAATTCTATTAGGGCTAGCCCTATTAGAATCTCTATTAGGCCTAGGATTAAAAGATCTCGAGAAAGTTCTTCGAATTCTTCTAAAAACGAAGAAAACGAGTCCGATAAATCAAGATCTATTCCCCGAAGTTAGTATCTATCTTTTATTTATCTATTAACACTATTCATATTATATTTATAAATCTAACTAATATATATTATTATTATAGATTCTAGAGTTCAAAAAAGATCTCGAAACGAGATCGAGACTTCTTCTCAAGGTAAATATCTATTCTATCTTAATATCTTCTATTATTTTATTAATATTTCTTTAATTATCTATTTATTCTTTTAATAGTCTATATACTAACTATAATATAGACTCTAGAAATCGAAAGAGATCTCGAGCCGAGATCTCAAGATCTAGTCAACTCGAATCTATCTCTCAAGGTATATATCTACTTTCTTTTACTTATTATTATAATTTCTCTTTATTATTTTCTATTATATTAAGTATTCTATTTACTAATTATTATATAGGACCTGGACAACTGGAGAGGACCCGGACTGGACTCGAAAGATCTAGTAATACTAGATCTATTCCCCAAGGTATATATCTACTTTTATAATATATTATACTAAATATAGACTATCTACCAGAGTCAGATCGTTTTGGGCCCAAAACGATCTGCAGGCTACTAAAATTCGGACCCAAAACGATCTTGTTTTTTCATTCAAATCGTTTTGGGTCGGAATCCACAAAAAAAAAAAAGTTGAAGAGCACGTTTTATAGCCCTTGATTAGGGCTTCAAATTACGCTATTGCTGACTAAGATCGGATGTATAGTTATTTCGAAATAAATTATTGAAATAAATTCAAAAAACGTGCCAAGACCAGGGTGCGGGTACTCCCGAAGAGGTCTTGGCATGA
>JANQBS010000181.1:0-81762 GCA_033085395.1 Xanthoparmelia taractica
TTACGTAATATATTTATTAAAAACCCAATGGAAGTATAGGATATCTTATACCTTTCGATATGGTATTCGAAAAACTAGTCCCATATCATTAAATATACCACACCTTTCCGACCCGTAGCTTTGAATAAATTAAATCTATACATTTAAGATATATACGTTCGTGAGAAAGGTGAAGAATAAATAGTACTTCAATAATAACTTGATTCGAAATAGCGCACTCGATATCCTCTTCTTTCAAGAATAGCGATCGGTATTTACTCGATTTCAGCTATATCTACGAAGCTAGAACGAGTGTTTTCTGAGGTTAGACTAATTATTTTTAACTTAAGAGATAGGCTTAAGAGTGAAACTATTGAGATATTAAAGTGTCTAAAGTTATAATTTCGATTGAGTCTCTTTACGAAGGAAGATTTATATATAATCGTTAATAACATAGAGAATAAAGCAATAAAAGCACTTATTGAGGTCTCGGACTGATAGTTCAGACCGTTCAACCATGAGATCGAACGATCTAGAATGCTGGACGGACTGTGGACTATTTGTATAGCTTTATTTTGAACCGTTCGAGGCTATTGAACGGACCGTCCGGACCATTAAGAACCCTGATTTTTTCTTCACTTGCTACTAGAAATACGCCGATTATACTGTAGCTGTTCAGTCACCTCACGGATAATTACCGGAGCTTAGGGCTAGGGCTAAACTCCGCAATTCTTGACAGTCACAACGCCAATATTGAGAATAGTGGCAATCAGCCCTATATTCTAGTGGCTTGGCAAGAACACGTTGTTACATAGATTTCGCCTCCTATATTTCTTACTCCTTATAGCATTATCTAGACGACCAAGTGACTTGTTATTTAACAGTCAAAACACCATATTCAAACTATTTAAAAATAGACCTCTGGACTAATAGTCGGACTAGTCCGTCCAGATCCTGGACTGTCAGGTCTAGAGTAGTCCATTCAGACTCTAGACTAGTCCGTCCGGATCAGTCCATTGGACCAGTCCGACTATTAGTCCAAGAATTAGGGGCGGACCACTAAGCACGTCGATCCTAGAACGTATAGGTGTTAGGCTGTACGAAGCCATATGGGTACCTATGGGTGCGCCGTATGGGCTTCATATGGGTTCAAATAGGGCGTGCGCCTTCTATGAAGCGCGGCACCCGAACCCATGAGTTATATTTATGGTTCTATGGTCCAATTGGAAAGCGCCCTGACAATAGGATAGACTCTACGGTCACGAGTAATCTACTCGTAGAAGGGACGAACTGGCGGAGCTTCCGAGGGTCGGTATTAGAATTCTCTGCCGACCTTCCCCCGCAATCTTATTAAAATTTAGTCTACACCCCCTAAGATAATTTTTTTTTCTACTATTAACTCTATTACTTTATAACTATTATATTAATACGTAAGAGAAGTCTTATATCTATTTTCTTATTAGATTCTATTACTTCTAGCTATAAATAGTCTATATTAAAGCGCGTAAAGATTATTACGCTAGATTATAAAGAATACTTTAGAGTAATAATTCGAGAGACTATTTATATATCTAAAAGAATTTAAACTATAATTATTAATTAGTTTACTCGACGATTGAATAAGAAGCGTTTTAAAAGATCTATTATAATCGATTAAAAAATTATAGATAAAATAATTAAGACTTTATAAAGACGCTATAACGAGCGTAAAAAGCTATAAATTTAATTATTAATTAATTTATTAATTTAGAATCTAGATCTTTATTAAGTAAATAGATAACTAGATAATATATAAATAAAACTAGATATTATAAATATCGTATATATTAAAAGATTTAAATTAATAAGAAATAGACTAAGAATCGACTCTATTAATATAAGAAATCTAAATAATATAAATAAAAATAGATACTTATTTATTAATCTAATAAATATTATTTTTATTAGAATTCTCGTTATACGAAATAGATTATATATTATTCTTAGAAGAGAATATATCTAGATTATATATAGAAAAAAAGACGTATCACGACTAGTTAGTTTTCTATATAGACTATAATCTCGATTAGTTTTAAGTCTTAATTAATCTTCTATATATATACTAAAGAAATAAATAAGAAATATAAAAATAGAGATATATATTAATAGAAATAGAATTCTAAAGATCTAATAATTTAGAAATAATATATTAACGAAATTCTTTTAATTATTATTAAAAAAGAATCTTCTTAAGACTTAGAATTAAAAGATAATCTTTTAGAAGAATAATAATAAAAGTTATAATATTTAAAGCTCTAAAAATTATTATATATATATTAAGAATATATAATAAATTCTTAAATCTCGAGTAAATTATATTATTCTATAAGTTATAAATAACTTCGAAAGACTATTAAAAAAATAGAATACTATCGAATAATAGAAGATTAATAAGTATATTTTAAAATCTTCTAATAAGTCTAATAAACGAGATAATACTAAGAAAAAGAATTATTATATCTAGAATTATATAGATTAATATATAGAGCGAAAAGATCTATTAACGAAGTTATAATATAGATATCTTAATAATAATACTACTTCTTTACAAAATAATAGTTTTATAGTAGTAAATTAGGCCTAGCGCCGGAGAGTCGGCAGGGAATTCTAATACCAACCCTCGCCCTACAATTAACAAGATTTGACCTTTGTTAAATAAGGACATTATGACGCCAGCTACCTCCTCTTAAGACCCTCTACAACCTCTCTTCGCCCAGTCTTTGTTTTTCGGTCCCATATCTTCTCTCAAAACCTCCTAGCTTCGCCAGAAGTTCCAATCAAGAGCCCATCGCATATACCTTGGCTACCCAGTCCTCTCTTTATGAAACTACTACAAACCACCATCTGGCCTCCGCGTCAGGCATCTCGCAATTCAAGTACAAATAGTGAAGAGAAAAGAGATGGAGAAGGGTAAAGAGAAGAGTGGGCGGGCGTTTGGGTATCCGAGATATGCTGTGGTACGCTATGCTTAGTGGGAGCCAGGCCTCTACATCGAAGTCCATCTGGGTCCCTGGAAGATCCTCAAAGGTTGGACGCGGGATCTGACGCAGCTCATACGTAGATGCGAATATCAGATATATTGAGGGTGAAGAATATTAGAGGACAAGCACAACCGAATCTACACCGAAGTCAAAGGCGCTCGCAGCTTTGTCTAGGGTTGGAGAGCAGAGGTGTGGGACACAAGCACAGACGTCCTTCCAGGCTCATAATATCGCGAGTATCTTCTCATGGCCTCGGTGGCGTATGATAGTGCCAGCTCGAGGACTGGTACAAATTGGTGGGTTAATCGACCGTTTACATGCGTTAGCGTCCTCTCTAATCTCCGCTCAACAATGCTTCTTCTTTCCTGGGTGTATATTCGTATGACTGAATAGGTCGCAGAGAACCAGCCGCCGACTTGCATCAGTGTTTCTCTTTGATGCGGGGAGGCGGCGTAGTTAGGAAGAGCTGAGCCGCAATCCCTGTTCGAAATTTAAAGTGTCACTGACAAATTAATTTCATGTTGGAATAATCTCTCCTCACTTTCTTCATCCTTCTTCTCCTTTGTCTCCTGTGCCTTCTTCTTTTGGGCGTCCTCATCCCCGTTTTCGATCAAAGATGTCGACTGTTTTCTTTTGGAGGCGCTTGACATTGTCGGCTTTGCCATCTTAATATTCGAAAATCATGCCTAAAGCGAGTGCTTATGTTGGTTTCGCGCTCCTAGCCTTCTGCGCTGGAAGCGTCTCAAGCCATGCCCTTTTTGCACCAGAACTGTATAATCTCGAGTACCGGAAGCTTGCTCCAGCCACGGCTGCCAATGGGCCCGATGTGAAGACGAGACCCATGATGCCTCGACAATTGGATCCTGACTCGCAATTGGCGCAATGGATGAACCCTAAGACAAACTACACCGCATTCAACGTCTCCGAAGAGTGCATTCTTTGGGACGATACATGTAAAGGCGACAGGGAGAAGGCGTTGAACATCTTCTTCAATCAGACACTAGATGGGTTGTTGCAGGACAAATGTTTTACTGCTCCAGGTCCTCTTGACTCGAACCAGTGTACTGGCACCGCCAGTGTGCCAACTGCCTCCTCACTACTGTGGTCGACCCTCAAAAGCTGGATGAGAGAGCCCGCCTGTACCTCTTCCGCTCTCGAATACCGCTCTGCCAGCCGGACGTGCTGCGGGACTTGCTCCGTTGGCGGTCCTAATGTTGACGTGTACTACTGGCCGTCACCCAACGCTAATACTTCGTGTTTGAGCATCATTGGCACAGTTATCAACCAGCCAACAGAAGGCGCGACCACAGGGGATCCATTCGGGACATACTGGGGCTACACGACCATGGGTGGGAACACAAACAGCCCCCACGTCATCACCATTCCCACCGTACTGTATACCTCGATTAACGGCCAATACTTCAAAATGCCCGTATCAAATCCCTGGGAGTCGATATCAGGTGCAAGCCCAACTACGAGCTACCCCGGTATTTCGAATGCGCCGTTGACAACTCTTCTTGATGGAAACTCTGTGCCCAGTTCAAAGATCCAAGCTCGTGCAAACCTTGTTGCCATACCAAACCAGCGCCGTGCCCCAATCAATGAGTCAAATGGGATCTCTGTAAGCAATAACTCATCCCCAGGAAGTACTATTGTATACAATGGCCATACCTTTACTTCTCCATCCATTTACGTCGACTTCTACAGTCTGAGTGCGACGGACTTTTGTGGTTACCTAGGCCCTATCATCAAATCCACGCTAGTCGCGTTTGCTCCCGGAGAGCTCTCGACTATTGCGACTCCCCTTGATTTTGGGATTGGTGGTGCGTTGGGTTCAATACCTAGCGCTACATCAGTTTATAATTTCGATGATCTGCCATGTCCCCCCATGAGCGTCATGTGGGACCAATGGTATAAACCAGCGCCTGGCGAGCCTTATCGCCCTCTCCTCGCTTTTCCATCCAAGCTCACCGGTCTCGATCCTCTATGGAAGAATTGTAATCAAGGCTATTTCACTGGCTACGACCCCCCCAGAACGCTCGATCACGCAGCTGCGATGGCGCCTAAAGTGACACCGTCATCAACCCCTAATCCGGATCCAGCGGCAGCAAAGCCTGCTGCAACCCAAGAGAATCTACCAAAGAAAACTACTACACCCGCAGATCCTGCGAACACCCCAAGCAATCCCTCATCAATGCAAAATCCCGGCAGCAGTGGCGTGCATGGAGATTCGTCACAGAAAGCTAACGTACCCGATGACACGAAGAAAGCCCCTCTAGATCCTTCATCAAACAATGAAGGCAGCAGTGGCCAGCAAGGAGATTCGTCACAGAAAGCTAACGTAGAGGGCCCTAGCTCCAGTGATCCTAAGACTAACCCTGAGAATCCTGCGCTACCAGACACTCCTGTCAACAGCGATCCGCACCAGCAAGGGAGTAACGTTCATGCAAACCAAGGGGCCCCTGTTGGAGATGGAGAAATAACACCCCAATCACTGTCGCTTGCACCTACGACTCCCGTGGTCAAGACTATCGTTTTGGGCGGCCATTCTGTCCTAGCAAGCGTTGGAGGCGTCAATGTCGACGGTGTGGATGTTAAGCCTGGTGCTAGCACATCTGGCGCCAGTGGGCAACTGATTTCCATTGACAGAAGCAATAATCTCTATTTCGATGGTCAGACGACTCACATTGACCCAGCCTTATCCCCACCCATCACGACTATTGCAAACCAATTGATTACGCCTATGTGGAAAGGCGTCGTCATTCATGGAACTACACTCGAACGTGAAGGTTCTGCAGCCACCATTGCAGGTACTGCGTTTTCCCTCGACGCGTCCAATAACGTATTCGTGAACGATCACTCCTATCATCTTCCACAGGATACGCATGGTGCGCCTCTACCCACGACTGTGAATGGCGAAGCAATCATGCCTCTAGCAACAGGCATATCGATCCACCATACTTCTCTCACGCCAGGCGCGCCAGCTCTTGTCATATCGGGTACCCCTTACTCGCTCGACGCGTCTAACAATATATTCGTGAACGATCACTCCTATCATCTTCCACAGGTCACGCCTCAACCCACAACTGTGAATGGCGAAGCAATCATGCCTCTAGCAACAGGCATATCGATACACCATACTTCTCTCACGCCAGGCGCGCCAGCTCTTGTCATCTCCGGTACCCCTTACTCCCTGGACGCCTCCAACAACTTACACTACGGCGGTTCAAGCTTTGCGCTACCCGTCATGACTGCAGCTCTTGCCGCAGGGCAGACTGCGACTATCGCGGGCGAGCGCGTCGTCGGCCTCGCAACGGGCATTTCCATAGCCGGCACCACGCTCACCGCCGGAGCTTCGGTGGTCGCGGGCCCGTCCGGCGTGCCCATCAGCCTCGGTTCGTCTTATCTCGTAGTCGGCTCTGCTACGATTCCATTGGAGACGGCGTCGCCTTCGGGAGCTCTGGCGGGATCGATATCAAGCGGGTTGTCAGGGCAGGGTCCAGGGCATGGGAGCGGGGTCAATACGACGGAGAATAATGGCAGCGCGGTAGCGTTCACGGGTGGGTCAAATGGGCGGAAGCTGGACTTCGGCTGGAATCTGCCGATGCTGATTGTAATCTGGTCTGCCGTTGTTGCGGTGAGATGAGAGAAGCCAAAAGCTTTGCTTATGCTATGCTTTCACAAATAGGGTCTGGGACTTGGGAGAGGCAGGTCCCAGCGATTGACGGGTAAAAATTCCGAAACGTCTATAAAATTATTGTCGGTATACTTTCTACCACTGGTTACACTACTATATAGGTCGTTGACCGAACTATTGCCAGCATTTAAATCTATCAATACTATGGTGAGCATTGGCGTAAGCTTGAGATAGAGAACCGGTAAGTCTACATCTCCAATCAAGTAACCTTATGCTGTGCAACGGGGTGGGGGGACCCCGTTGGGTTACGGGTCGGCGTAGGGATCGAGGCACGGTTTTTGGGGACGCCGGAGCCCATCCCCGTCTCGAGAACTTAGCTAAGTACCTGGAAACCACGAGTAATCTAAATATCATCTTCGCAGCGCGCAGTGGATCAGCCACGGCGTAAGCCTGATGAGTACTATAAAGACGCCCTGATCGTGCTATTCCAGGCACAACATCTGCGAGAATCTTTTATTAATCAAAAACTCCCCTTCAGGCTTATCGTGCCAGATCTTCGCTGGTTTCCCTAGCACATAAAATGATTTGCTTTCCACTAAGTAGTCTACTATAGGAACTATGACTACAGAACTTTGATGGGTTTATAAAGCATATAGCAGGGAATGTTGAAGCGTGCAAGAGATGTCGATGAGGGAAGCGATGGTGTTTCTGAGTCTGCCACCCAACAATGGATACCGGTAGAAAAAGAAACGAAAAAGCCGTCAATGGCTCCCAATAAGCGTTGTGTCACTGAGAGTCGATAATCCTGACGTTCGGAGGAGTTCTTTGGAGGTGAATCGAACCGCCAACAAGTACCTTGAAGAAGAAGTGCTCAATACCGACAAGATTGACTTGTAGTTACATGGCAACGTCACCATGCAGATGAGGGGAGAGAGAGCTCGGTTGCACTTACTTATCAATATGACAGAGATGATTCCTCTCGAACGGCATTCTATCAGCTTGGTGTATGCTTCAACTCCAAGCCTCGTTGTGTATTAGTAGAGAAGTATATCCGAATGTCTTTTCTTCTGCGAGATCTGCCACCTGTATTACAGTCCGGTAACTCAAGCGCCGGGGAAAGGTCGATATCAGAACTATCGGTTGAACCTGTTGGTTTTCAGAGTAAGATTTAGCCAACTACGAACGGCCAAAACCCCAAATTGAAACACCAAATAATAGGAAACCGATGTTTCAATTATTAGTTGAACAGTCAGTTGGTTCACCGTTGCTAACACCTCCATCTGACACTCCTAATACGCTTATTTGGTAGGACACAGTTACCGAATGGTCTAGAACCACAAATGTGTGATAGCCTGATCACAAGGATGCGTCTGTGAACAAGGTGTCCGAGCGCTCATAAATCCTTCCCGAGTATACAGCCTTACGCCTTTGGGTGGCACGGGTCCGCCACTGCAACTTGACTGCGGACAGTCCCCCTCCCACAGTCCCCCGTCGCTCTAAAGAAGCCTCCCGCAGGCTAGGCTTCAGCGTTTACCAAAAATGGTTTGGTCCCGCACCAAAATTCAGTAAGCGAGTGCGTAAGCACTATGGGAGAAATTTCATGGACGTGAGGCTGCTGATGCAGAAGATGTAGCATCACGTCGTCGAATTCGAGTAGAAGAGATTGAAAAAGAGAGGAATTAGAAGCATGCGGAGCAGATATTGATAGATCAAGGAACACGCTCCGAATTCTTATAGCAAATTTGGCCTGAGGAACAGGGAGAGGCGTTCTTCTCTCGTCAAATACGGGAGAAAGAATTCAATAATTTAGAAGGGTTTGACTCTCTTTTCTCTAATGACGCCGGCGACAGCGACAGCGATAGCGATATTCAAGTTCTAGATACTCAGCCTGTTCAGAAGCCTCAGTAATTCCTAAGTCCAGCGGTATCCGAACAGTCTGATTTCGCCCATATCGATGATTTTGACGATAAATAGCTCTTATCAAAACTTTCTTCACCTCTTATAAAGTGGCCGAACCGCCTTAGCCAGTAGCGAGCACTCGTTATTTCGGATGATTTTACTTTCTTAATAGTGATCAGGGCTAGACGGGGTGTAGCGATTAAGTTAGTTAAGAAGGCTAGATTGAAGTCTTAAGAAGATCACGAATAAGAGGTTAAGATATATCGGGCTGTTGAGCGTATGGCGGCGGCGGCGAGGAAGAAGGCGAAGATGATGTAGTCTAGAAAGGAGGATGTTAGTTAGCTAGCTGATCAATTGATGAGTTCTTCACTGTAGCAGACTTAGCTGGCTAGATCATCAATTCTTCGAAGTCTTCCCCACATGTGCTTGCGCACTCGCTTATCGAATTTTGGTGCGGGATCAACCCATTTTTGGTAAACGCTGAAGCCTAGCCTGCGGGAGGCTTATTTAGAGCGACGGGGGACTGTGGGAGGGGGACTGTCCGCAGTCAAGTTGCCGCCACTGCCGGGAATATCCCTACTGGAGTCAGAGAGATTCGAAGAACGATGTCCTGATTTATATCGAGAACGACAACATCCAAGGACTAGTGGGAGATAGACAGCTATAACAATCAGTCACCCGCCATGAGAATCAACATGTTTTTGCTCAGAATGATGTTGGGTCTGCTTTCCCCCGCGCGAAAGCTTGAAACAGGTCAGACTATCAGATAATCTCCATAGCGTGGGAATTCTCAGCTGAAAAGTAATACGCCAGGTCACTTGATACGAGGGCGCTCAGACGATATCGAGCTCGGCTAATATAGGTATTACAAGTGATAGATATATGTGAACATGACAGCCACCGTCAAGGAATTGGAATCCCATAGCCTCGACTCATCAAAATCGGCTGGGACTCATCAATCTGCTCATTCGTCGGTGACACCTTCACCGCCCCAATTTCTGAATCTGTCTTTACAGACTATGGTCTAAATCACGGATGCAACCCTCACACTAAATGATTACATCTAAATACACTCTTGATTCGCCTATAGTTGCGTACGAGATGACCTACAACGGATTATGCCGAGCAAACACTCTTAGCCCCGGACTATCAATCAACGCAGAAAGACCCCTCTACAGCCTTTTTCCGCAGAAGGATGCGCTACTTTTTGATTCTTTTCCTCTGACCGTTGAATGATCACTATCCTTGCACCCCCTCCGTGCGTGTTTTGGCAGTATCATGACTTTCCTGACTCAACCCACCCAAGTCCGCAAGTATTTCCTTACCGCAATCGCTCTTATCCTGCTCTTGTGGCTGTCTGGCCTATTTGGCTTGAAGCAGATCAGACAATGCTTCCCGCCCCAGACTTGCAGTCTTGGAATTTGGAACGCAATCACTGACGACGAATCCACTCAGTATGCAGAAACTGGCATCTACCCTAATGCATACCCCCCTTTACCTCCCGGAGACGACGAAGAAGACGTCGCCCTCTGTATGGCCGTGAAGGACCAAGCCGGAGACTTACCCGAGCACTTCACTCATCACTATTACCACCTGGGCATCCGACGCTTCTACATAATGGACGACGGGTCCGACCCTCCCTTATCCACGGCCAAAGGCCCTGGGGAATGGAGCATACCGGACTCGGCCATTACATTCCATTACTTCAACCGCTCCGAACGTACAGGGCCGATGCAGCACGCTATGTACGCACACTGCCACGAATGGCACGGTCATCAGCACAAATGGTTCGGCTTCTTCGACGCGGACGAATTCTTATCCATGACAAGCCACCATACGGCCTCCTCCGACGGACAGCAAGAAGAAACGCTCGTCTCCTTCCTCCGTACCTTTGAAACCGACCCTTCCGTCGGCGCCATCGCCCTAAACTGGCTCATGCACACCCCGTCCCACCTGATCCGCCGACCCCGCTTGGGCGGCGTCCGCGCTAATTTCCGGCAGTGCCTCGATAACTCCTCCGGCAACGAAGTCCTTGATGACAATAACTCGGTGGTGAAATGCTTCGTCAAGACCTCTCACTTCGACGGGGGTGGCATGCACACATTCAACCTGAAAAACAGCAGCCGGCACGTCGGCGAGCTGGGTGTGGACGACAACAGCGTGAGTTTGCCCTGGACGCGCAAGCCTGTGACGCATGAGCGCATCGCGCTGCACCATTTCGGATTCCTGTCCCGTGAGCAGTACGAGGAGAAAGTTAGTAGAGGGAATGCATTTGATGTGACGCGCACGTGGGTTCAGTGGGAGAGCGTGAACAATGGGTCCAGCGTGGAGTGCGAGGAATTGGCGGCGTATTATCCTTGAAACTGAATGTTAAAAAGCACGCTTGGAAAGAGAAGGGAATACATATAGGCGCATAGAATAAGAGGGTAATTGTGAATGGGTCACGGAGGTTGGGTTGGGAGCTTTTTTTCGGGACTTGGTTCTTGGGAATCGTTTTGTTGGTCGACGTTGGTTGCTTGGATAAGCCGGCGCATCAGTCATAGGGAGCAGAATACCATTGCACAACTCGATCGTGAATGAAGAAGCCTTGAGATTGCTGTTCAGACGGTTCTTCACTCGGGTGTAGATAAGCGAATCGCTTTCATGACTCGATCAACGCCTGGTAAACACAGACATCTACATCTTCGCTTCCAATATCTCTCTCTTGTGCTATTAATCTTTGACCCCGACCTGAGCCGATCTAAATGAGAAAGTAACTACGAAGAGCCTACCAACGTTTTACTCCATGCTCGATCGTTTACGGCATGGTGGCAGATGACAGGAGTGGAAAGGTACCTTAAGTAAAGCACGAAATCGCTGATCCGGCCGGATATGCTACCTTACTCTCTCTTTCCCCCCCCCCCTTCTCCCCCCTGCTCCCTCTCTCACCTACCCCGCACCCCTAAAACTGGCAGCCTCGAGCACCCGACTGAGCAGGAGCCAGATATCAGTCCGCTTTCCCCGTCCCTACTTTAGATGACAGGTAAGGTATGTTTTCCCGCCGCCTCATCACGACCAAAAAAAAGGTGCGTCTTCTATGGATCGACCGTCTGCTTATAATAGTTAAATGCAAAGGCTGTCTATCATACTTTTGTTCTCTCTCTCCTAACCTCCAAGCCTGTGATTTGGTTTGTTGGAGGACAGATTGTATGGGCACCACGGTGCTGTGGTGGGCGAGGATGTGTCGGGGGCAGGTAGGGCGGGGAAGTGTGGATGAGATTACATAGAGGTTTATGGGGAATGTATGGAAGGTTGAGGTTGATGGAATTGGGTTTAGATAGGATTGTATCAAAGTTTTGGGCTGATGAGATCGGCTAGGTAGGGGAGAGTACTGCTACAGTTATTATCGTATCGTATGGTATGTTATCGTATAATATCAAGAGTCCTGGTTTTTGTCAGGGGAGTCCTCTCCAGGTCATGGAGTACGGTCTATTGTATATTTTAATGTCACATCATCGATTCTGTGATAGTAAGCGCTATCTCAGTACTTTTCCCCGTCAAGTGGTCGTGCTTGGAAATCCTTAAGCAACGATTGAAGGGGGTGGGTATATTCGCATAAAATTACTTGCCCGGCGTCCCAGATTCAGCTAGCTCTAGAGCTTTTATCCTTCTCCACGGACCCTTCCTTTCCAATGCAATTCCTTTCGCCCTACCCGCTTCCGGGAAATAATAGTAATCTCGTACAAGAATAAGGCCGCTGTTATATCAACAGCATATGAGTCCCGCAAACACCGCAAACCAAAAGTATAGACAACCCTCGCCCGTTTCCCTGCCCACCCGTAAAAGCCAGCACATTCATCGAACCATTGTTAGCTGCCGATCCTGTAGGCGTTGGTAATGCGAAATGCTCAGTCCCAATATCTAACGCCGCACGGCTAGCCTCCAGACTGACTATCTTTCCGGAAACCGTCACGCCGGCCGCACCAGCATTGAGTGTCACCCCATCTACTACGACAAAGGAAGACGCTACTTTGACATCGAATCCATCGATATCGAGATCAGATGAAATCGTTGCCTGAGGTGTCAAGAGCGGGATCGTGCGTGATCCCACGACCAAGGTGCCGGAAGCTTGAAGACTGATGATTTTTCCACCAACTGTGATAGCGGGACCGCCTGCTGAGATGGTCGTACCTGCTATGGAAATTACGGATGGGTTTGCTGTGAATATTTGGCCCGCGACTGTGTAGACTCTGTCGGGAGAAGAGTCTGATGGACTTGGAAGGGAGATGGTACTGCTGCCTATTTGCAATGCTCCGTTTTGCCCAAGACTGATAATGGTTCCACCAACCGTGACAGCTAGGCCCTCTGCTGAGATTGTAGTACCGGCTATAGAGAAAATTGAGGGATTCGGTGTGAAGGTCTGACCTGCTACAGTGAATGCTTTTGCAGCTAGAGGAGTGGATGGTGGGTTGGTCAGAGAGATTGTAGTACTCCCTATAGCCAACGCTCCCGATTGATCGAGGCTGATGGTGGTCCCATCGGCTGTGACAGCAGGACCGCCTGCTGAGACAACGGTACCCCCTATAGGAAAGGCTGAGGGGTTTGGTGTAAAGGTCTGGCCTGCCACTGCCAATACAGTCGGATCAGATGGGTTTGTGAGGGAGATGGTACTGCTCCATATTGCCAAAATGCCCGATTGACCAAGGCTGATTGTTGTTCCGTCGATGGTGTGAGCGGTGCCACCGGGAGCAATGACTGCGTTGTTGATTTTGAAACCTGTTGGATTGGCGGTAAATGTCTGAGCGCCAACGGTGAAGACCGATTGTGGCGGCTTTGAGGGGGTAAAAGATCCGTCAACTTCAAGTCCAAAGTTCCCAAATGCGTTGTAAATGATTGCCCCTAGACCTTGAGTCTGAGCTTGCGGCCTCTCTCCTTGCAGTGGTGCTGGGACGATAGGGTCTTTAGGATCTGTTGGCGATTGTTGTGAATCATCCGATGACGAATCACTGGCACTAGACGAAGGTTCAACTGGTTCTGCTGGTGAATCCCCTGCGCCTGCAGGAACCGAAGTTACTTTAGCGTTTGACCATGGATCTGACGGTGGATCGTCCTTGGCGTTTGAAGAGCCTGCAGAGTTATCAGGGAAAGAAGCAGCGCCGGCTGTAGCTACCACAGGTGACGGTGTTGGGCTATCCTTTCCAGGGTCTCCAGTTCTTGCCGGAGGAGCCACAGGATCATTGGGCAGAGATGCTGGTTTAGCGGCTGTTGCGGGGAGTGTGGCCCGCCCTGGTATCGTTGTTGGATCTGCCGGCGTGGGTACAGGCGTAGAACTTGCAACTGGGGTCGGCAGAAGCAAAGCCGCAGGTGTCAAAGCAATTGGCGGATCAATGAGACCAAAAGTGGTCAATGCATAATGATCACTCAATATTCCGGTACACAGAGCCGACCATACTGGGTCGAGAGTAAACATCTCCATAGGTGGAACGATTAGCGGAAGCCATGGCGGCCCGATAGTCTCGTATACCGTGCCATCGGAAGATGTACTTTCTCCTAAGCCCCACGTCGGACAAGCCAAATCTTGGATTTTGAGCGGCGCGATACCTGCTCCAAGGTCGTGGTCATCAGCATGCAAGTACCAGAATGCCCCAACTGTGAAGTCATTGGGATCGCCATAGTTCTCGGTGCCTGGCGTCCATGTCGAGAGCTTGCCAGGTGCAAGGGTGATGATTGGATCTATCAATTTCGGGCCAACAGTCCTGCATTGGTCACTGACTGTCGCTGTGCCCACCAGTTGAAGATAGAGAGATGGAGAAGTACTATAGCAAGTATTAATTTGATAGGTAAGCTTGGAAGAGAATGCATGACATACAATGTATGACCGCTGAACACGGCAGTGCTCCCATCGGCAACAAGTGAATGTACGCGCCTCTCTAAATTCCGAGCTGGCAAGGTTGAATTGGTTTTGGCCGTTTGATTAGGATGGCAATCGGCAGTCTCCTCCGGGAAGTAATAGAGCCTCACTCTCGGTATGTCCAGCGAGCAGTTCCCGCAACACGTACCTCGGTAAGCAATGGTGAATTCCTGCACAACATTGGGTGGTATCTGTACAGGATAATAGGGCTCGAATCCCAAGGAATGGTTGAGATTCAAAGCAGTAGTCTGGATGACCGTGTTGCTACTACCGCAATTCGAAAACGTGAACAGTCCTCGGCCCATAGCGTCGGCGTAGGATCTACATTCCGGACTCTGGCCAAAATCCAGAATCCAATTCCACAGATCTAGATTGTACTCTGGCTCCCAGGCGAAAAATTCATCTGGAGTATCTCTATTCACGAGGTGCGTTGATTGTGCACTGAGATAGGACGAGCATGGTAGTACAGTAGTTGTAGTCGCGGTGGTCAGATTCACTCCTACTGTTATGGAACCGGTCTGACAAATCGGTCCGTATATGTTGCAGTCTTGCGTTTGGTTAAAAGGTATGATGTATGGAAAGTTTGGAACACTGGTCGAAGAAATGTTGGGGAACATTTGACTGGAGGTATCGGCCGATAAAGTTGTTTCGGGAGGCTGCTTGACTGGATCTCAAAGTAAGCTGAACTGTGGTGATGGCTTGGACGACGATGGTTTCCGCGCATGAACTTGACCTTTCGAATAAAAGGTGTGCGCAGACTACAGTGTTAAGGGTTGAAGACTGACAGTAAGTACTATTCTCAGCACGGACAGAAAGAGGCAGGACCAGAGAGAGATACAAGAAGCGGAGGATTGGTGCCATCACCGCAGGAACAAAACGAACGAAGAGCGGTGTCGCCTTGCTGGATCGAAGATACATTAATTCACGTTAAGTACTACGGTGTTCATGTTTGTACGCAAGATTCTTGTGATGTCGTGGGACTTCGCATTACTGGGCTGCGTCGTACACAGAAATGGGGCCTGGCCGTAGTGCAGGCAACGAATCTGAGCAGCATTCATGAAGCATTCACAGTAAGTCCATATATTAAGAGAGAAGTTCCTTTTAGAGCTTGATGTGCTTACTTCCTGTCGTATTGCCACACATATCTGCAGCTTACATGCATGCATAGCCCTGGGCTTTGGGGCCAAACAATTTTCGGGGCCCATGTATTCGGGACCCATCAAATGGCCTCGTGCAGACTTGCTCAATGCCTGGGGTAAGACTGTATAGCACTGGGAGTTTGAAATCAGGAAACTGGATTTTTTATGGATGACTCGTAGCAGTGATGGGCGAATATCGTCCATAGGAGCTTATGCTTGATCCAATCCTCAAAGCAAGGGCTGATCTTTGGAGGGTGATAATATGAACTGGGAAGCGATGCATCGAACGCTTACACCCACCAGACCTGCTGACCGGACCGGGTCGACGTCTGGTATGAAAGGCATTGCGACAAGGTGATAGAAGGTACTAATTTAAAACAATGTCTAACCCGGTTAGGCTTAGATTAGTGCTACCTTTGGTGACGAGTACCTTAAGGTAGGGGCTTAACCGAGTGGGGGCTAAAACCCTTTATGGGCAGGAAGCACGATTGATAGAATAGCAATGAAATTTTTATCATGCACATGATATACACGAGTCAACCTCAGGGCGTTGTGCATGCAGGAAGATATTCTATTTATAAGTACTGCGGGATTCTCCAAGAATTTCCACATGGAATATAGTAGCTCAAGAAATCCTATAAGGGCTAAACCCCAGTATAAAAAACAGTTAAACGCTAGGAATTAAAATAGAAAAGCCCTAAACGTGTTAATATATAACGACGCTAAGAATACGTAAGATTAGTAAAATAATAAAGAACGACTCGAAAGTAAGGTAATTATATAAATCATCGCGTTAAATTATAGCGCACTATGTTGTATCGGTGCTGCAGCCGAGATGAACCCTAAAGGTAGATATCCAGGCTGAGGATCGCTTAACGAGCTGAGATGGAAGTAGTCAGATTCCGGCGAGAGCATGGACTAGAGCCCAGAGCAGCGCTTTGACATAATGGGTGCTCTCCAATCCGAGACGGATGAAGAGCGTTAGATGCTTATAGTTTGCTTTGCTTCCATGCCGCTGAATCGGATAGATGAGCTTGTTCGATGGTCAAAGGGAGGGGCAACAACTTTTGGCTTTCGTACTCGAAGAGTTTAGGCTCGCGCTCGAATTTGAGCCTGGCTGGTATTTGAGTAGCTATACATCTACATTGCTTGCATCGGATCCAACTCTTCCGTCCAAAGACTCTTTGTATCCAAGACGTCTACCCGCTGGGCACTCCTAAACACAATTACTGGCCTTTCTCCACCTTTTCTTCTTCATCCAAGAAAAGAAAATGAGTGACGATGCTCCAAGAATTGGACCCCTTCCATCTTCGCCCCCTTCTATCTTATTATAGACGCATTTTTAATCTTCTTACACGATTCTGACGAGTTCTTCCTGCTCTTGCAGCCCCTCTGTGTCATTGGCGGCTGTTCCAGCGCCACGTTTTGCGAAGGGCCATATCGATCGGTGCGATGCTTTCCGCGGGCTTGGTGCTGATGAGGAGCTCGTGATACTCTCGCGCGAGCCTCTCTTTTCCTTCTTAAGTACCGAAGCTTTGATCTTCTCGTTGTAAGGCTTGAGTTTGTTTTCGTAAAGCTTCGGGGGATTGATAAGCAACGAGACTTGCTCGCGGATTCGGTCTCCCTTTTCTTTGCGGTCTTGGGCATCCTTTTTCTTGCGGTCCCGTCTGATTTTCTCTTCGTCTGTTCCCTCTGGAATTTTCGGTCCCCTGGATGTTTTGGTGTCGTCCCCGTCAGCAAAGGATTTTCGCCTTTCTTGCTCGGGCTTCTCCGATTGCTCTTCAACATCTCTCTTTTGGGGCGCCTTGAGGCTGGTGGCAGTCCATTTCAGGATGCTGTATACCACC
Organism: Xanthoparmelia taractica; assembly: GCA_033085395.1. Classification (NCBI taxonomy): domain Eukaryota; kingdom Fungi; phylum Ascomycota; class Lecanoromycetes; order Lecanorales; family Parmeliaceae; genus Xanthoparmelia; species Xanthoparmelia taractica. The sequence goes on from JANQBS010000181.1 coordinate 17,412, forward strand.
AGAATTGTCCAGACGACCACGAAGAGCGGTAGCAATATGACTGCGACCAAGACTTGGATAACAGCAAGACCAATATGGTCTGCTGACCTCATTTCGTTTTTGGTCACGAAGTCGTAGGCGAGTACGATGCGATATGCTGGGAACTCAACCAGCCAGTAAACTACCAAAAACATCAGATATGTATACCTACTCTCGTCCAGGACGTCTTCGCCATCGGATTTTCTGATGCGGGACAAGGTTCGTCCCCAGCGCACGGGGAAAACATTGGAGGTCATCTCCATCTTCGGTCTTGCAGTGCGAATAAGGTGAGCCCAAAATCCTTGACTTAGTCTTCCAAGTGGCCATGCCAGAATACCGGCATTAAAAACAATGACGAGCGTAACAACCAGTGCAATTGCCGTTGCTTGAAGGAACGGTATGGTCGTGTCGTATTTGCTTGAACATCGATCAGCAGTTGTGACGGGTCCAGGAAACCTATGGAAATACTCACGGCGCTCCTTGCATGCTAAAAACGCTCTGAAACGATAGAATTATTATATGATATTGTGATGAGGCAAAAATGAGGACATGCTTACAGCTACAAAACTCAGCGGATAAAATATTACAGTGGCGTATGTGAAGACTCGGATGTTTTCTGATTGGCGTGCTGCTCTTCGCGCTTCAAAAAGACTAAGGTTGCCAGCCAGCTACGATGTACATTAACACCGACCAAGCTGTATGCTATCACTCATGCCAACATACCTCTTGTTTGAGATTTCTGATGCGCTCGAGGCTACTCTGGATATGTCCAAGTTGATCTTTCAAAAGGAAGATTTGCCGTTCAGCGAGCCTCTTTTGACTGTCAACCCACTCTCCATGTCTTTGTTCGTCCTTTTCAGACCAGCGAGGTTTATTCGGAGGCAATCGGTTCCTCTCCCGCTGTGTCCACTTACTAAGAGTATCAACATTCGCTTCTGAGAGTCGATGCAGAACAACTAGCGTATCTTCGAGATCGGGACAATCGTTGGACCGACGACTGTACTGTGCTTGGGAGTTCCTATCGTTGACTTTGGAGATATGTGAATACGTTGAATCTTGCTCATATCTTTGTTTGTCTGTCTCGGGCTCCAACCAGTCGTCAATCGACGCGAGAATCCTTTTAGTGCTCTGATATACCTCAACTACCATCTTCTCGACGAGGAAAGGCTCAAGGACATTCCTTTGGTGGTTATGGATGTCTCTTTGAAACCAATCAGAAGGATAATCCCACAGTTCTGGGATTTCCTCATTCGTGGTGTTAAATGGATTGTCGATCGTGCCCGACTTTCCGGGAAGGTAGGTTAAGAGATAGCCAGACCAGTACCTGTCAACAATATCCCCAATGAAACGACAGCTCACCGAAGCCTTGTAGATGTCAAACAGGGAGCCCTTATATCTATGTAGAAATCTTCGCTGACGACCATCACAGACACTCTCACCTTCAAATATTTCTTCGCCTGGTTTCTCCTTTACTGTGACGAGTTGCAGGAAGCTGAGATGAAGCTCTGTCGTCCATACATCTGCTATATCATGGATCTAGATGAGATGGTTTAATTAGTTTTGTACGCTAATACCGGCAAAACCTGGAACGTACGTATTCACGAAAGTAACTTAAAAAGCTACTATGCCGAACGTAGAATTGTGCTATATAGCGTCTATCTGAGATGGGTGTGGCGAGATAGAGGATTAAAGCCGGTTCGACTCGTAAAGGTTCCAGATAACTTTCTCGAGTCAGCCTAATGACAAAGCTGTTTTTGATCATGACAACTGACTGAAACCTCTTCCTAGATTTTTCCACCCGACGAGGTTTACAAAGGTATACGTCGAGGTCTTCAGGGTCGTACCATCTTATAGAGGGCTCGCCTGGCGCATGTCGACCAACGTCGCCAACGAGGGTAGAACTATTCCCCCAACTGAAAGCTTCCATTGCACCCCTCGACTTGTCGCCCTTCCAGATAGCAAGACCGCGACCGAGGATTCTTCTCACACTTTCTCGAAGAGTGCTATGCGGATCTAGTATAGAGTCCATGTCGAGACGTTTGTCCAGTCCAGAAATGGATCCTTGCATAATCTCGTCGCTCACAGACTTATAAGGAGGTCGCTTATTAATGAAAGCTGGGAAAGGGTAGAGCCAATCTTTCAACTTCCTTTCTAGACAGACATTCCTCAATCAGCCATATGCTCGGATTTATATAGTAATGCAGTATTATATTATGTAGTACGCAGGATCGTTCATCTCACCTAGAGGGTCGTAGACCATCTGAACATTCATCTGACCGTAAGAACTCCCTGTCTTCTTTTTCATGTCGACCTTTTTCTTCATAGCAATCTTTGCCTCCAGAGTGATACTGTCATTGGGCGACAAAGGGGCCCGCTGCTCGGAGCCAACAGCCCCATCCCGCTTTGAAGCCAAAGACGTGGAAGCATCTTCAACCCTATCAGGGAGGACGTTCCATTAACCCACTCAAAGCTGGAATTGTAAGCATCGCAGGGAGGAAACTACTCACGGGACAAGCTTCAAACTCTCAAACCGTTGCCTCGACAGGAGAGTTGGAATCTCCCAAGCGCTACGCTCAACGCCACAGAGCGGCAATGAGTCGGGTAACTCCGTGTAATAGTCCCTTCTCTCAGCAAAAAGGCCATAAGGTAAAACGCAGTCAATCAGTCTTTTTCGAGACACTTTTTGTAAGTCCTCCGGAGTTTTGGAGCTGTCCAAGGACCCCAACTTCGCCCAGATGATAGCTAGAGCGTATCGTAGCAGCTTCTCCCAGATTTCTTCACGGTAATCATCACCTTGAGCCTTCAGTGTGTTCTTCCATGAGAGCTCGACATTTGCCTTAACTGTTTCCTTATTTTTGCTAAGGACCTCGATGTCCAAGTCATTTCTGAAAAAGACCCACTCGTAGCCATCAAAAAGCATTGTGTCTTTCGTAGTAAACTGTGCCCTGTCCCTATTGCGGGACCGCCGAATGGCGACAGAGAAAGAGCTAGCATCTGGCCTACTCTCCTCGACCAATGAAGTTTGAGTTGGACGAGCATCCGGGGGTTGGTACAGGAAATGATGTAAGACAGTTTTCCGTACGTCTTGATGTCGCAGTTTGTATACGTTCAACTTTTCCAGAATGTTCGAGCGAAACGACTCGTCATCAGACTTGCGAACCAGATCTTCCAAGGATTTGAGCGCCTTCCAGATATATATGAGATCCCCTAAACGATAATCGGGGAGATGAAGCTGCTCTGGTCCTCCGTCGAGACCAACCGCGAGATACTCCGTCTTGGTGTCTGTGTACCATAGCTTTGACTTGTCATCCTGCTTCGCGTTTAGTGTATCGAGCCAGATTTCACTACCTCTCACCAAGCACTCGTTCACAAGCGATGATTCTTCCTTAGATATCCTTGCGAATTCAAACAATTTCAGCATTTGTAAGCTTCCGACGAAAGCCTCTTTGCCTGTTCTATCATCAGGTGTCACGTCATCACCATTGAATTTCGGAGTTGGCCAGCTCTGACTAGTCAAGAAGGCCTTTTCAAAACACCATCGCAAATGTCCTTCGCAGGCATCCTTGATGCGGGCTAGCAATGCCAATTTCTCTAAAGTCGGACTGTTGTCCTGCAAGACTGAGGAGACTGGAGTCAAGTGAATGTGATTCTCGATGTCCAAGATTCGATACATGAACAAGAGATAGCGGAAAATATAGCTATCAGCGTTAGTATTCTCGAACAGCATTATCATAGTAATTGATCAGGGAAGTCCTACAAATCATTTATCGGCATTGATCCCGATTCAAATGTAATATCATTGATAAATGGAACATGGTGCTGTTTTTCCGAGCTCGGAACTAAGCAGAGACACAATATATGTTCGAGATGGCGCCTGAAAATAGGATTGAAATCATCGCCCTGCGCAAAAGACCAATTCCCTGACTCTTCGCGCTTTAGTAATGCATTGATATCTCGAGGTTGCAAGACTCGAGAGTCTTTGTCTTTGAATTTATCGTAGGGTTGTAAGCTGTACTGGACGACAAGCTTTTGTACGCCGTAGGGGACGACATGAAGTGGTTCCGAGAAGCCTGTTGAGGCGTTCTTTCCAGCATTCTCCTCATCATCGCTCTCTTCACCATCGCTGTCATAAAGGTTGGCGCGAATTGGAGTTTGAAAGGCATTTTCGGGTTTTTTTAGTTCGTCATTGTGAAAGAGTGCAATCAGGGCTTGACCTCGCGTAGTGATCTTTGGAATATCACTGTCGTGTCGTACAGCCTCTGGAGTGGCATTTTCAGCTTGCGTGGTGATCTTCGTATTGTCGTGGTTGTGCTGCATAACATCTGGGGGCTTGTCCCACTGCATTTCCGATATATGGAAAGCATAACGCGAGTAGGGCAGTTGGAATTGATATTTATCTGCCCATTCAGCATCATTGGCCCCCGCCCACTTCTGACCTTCGACATGTAAAGTATTGACCTGAGCACCTCCAACCTGTAGAGTATATTGAACAGATATTTGTTCTGCCGAGGGATTGGCGATGAGATAACGTTGAGACAATACCCCCCCGTCCACTGTGAACAACACAGACACATCGAGACCACCAACTTTGTAACTGATACATGGCCAACGGCCATTGATCCATACCAATGCGGTCTTCGTGCTCGGTGTCTCACCGCCGGAAGCGGACCTCAGGCGAATGTGGAGGCCAGTTCGTTCGGTCTGCGCCAGTTGATGTAGCTTGTCAGCCACACCAAGAAGATCACGTTGGTAGTATTTCAGGGTTGGACTACCCAGACAGATGATTCGAGGCTCGTCTTCAGCGAGATACTGTGACATTCTCAAGATCTCTCCGTAGGCACTTATGATCACCGAGGTCCCGTCTATGCCAAAAGGTATGAAAGTCTTGGTCCCCGGATTTGAGGGCACGATGAGCGTTTCGACATCTTTGAGGCCGCATAGCTCCGAGATTGCCATTGGGCCAGATTCCTAATTGGACTCGCGCACACTGTCATAAAAGAGCGGGGTTCAAGAGACGAGTAGCCGTGCTGCATAGACCGGCGGTGCAACTGCTAGCACTCTTTGGAAATGGTTTGCATTCAAATCTCGCGTAACCGTGTATGGAAAGTTCCCAGGTGTAATCGAAAGGTCACGCGCAAGAGAGTAGCATACATAAAGGGTAGTGGAGAGGTCTGCAATTTGCGAAGAGGAGAGCTTCCTTTCAGCCTCAGCCTCGTGCTAGCCCCCTCATGCATGATGACGAAGATCCCCCACGCCGCGAGGTTTCACTAGGCTAAATTCTGGCGATGATCTACGAAGTACTTCTACTTCATGTTGCCTCGGCGGCGCACTTTTCCTGCCTGGGCTGTGCCACCAAATGGAGTCATGGCACTCTTACTGCCTTCAGGTCAATACTGAAGTGCGAAAAAGGATGTTAGACTTGTCGGCACATACTGTTCGATCCCTGCCGTCGAAGCCGTTTTCTCAAAGATGCGCACTGAGATGAGGGTTGTAGAATGGTTCTAGGGTTTTGCCGTACCCTCGCTACGAGATCCCTCATGTAGAAGTAATTTAGCTGTTACCGCAAATTCTTGACACCAGCGTTCTTTCTTGAGAATATACAGTGTGTAGTGAAGTTCCTTTAGAGACTTGGGAGGTGCAGGCTTTCCTGTCCCCCGCCATAGCTTTATACAGTCCAGAATATTCCCACTGAGGAAGTGCCAGCAGATTTTACTGCGATCACACAAGGAGTCTTCTTAGCCGAGACTGGGCAGCGGCGCCACGTAAGGTACTCGAGCCTAGGTACTTGACTGATACTTACAGATCTAATGAAAGGAAAGATTATTTGATTGAACAGTAAGCGACTCAACTACGAAGCAGAAGACTTCATCTCAAGGACGAACAGATAGACATTTCATTTATTTTTCCCATTCCTTCTGCTATGACTGGCTTCAAGCTGGGTGAAACACCTCCTCTGTAACGTAACAACGAGTGTACAAGTTCTCGAAGCTTTGATTTTATCATTATTCTAGACCTCAGCCCTTTCGTTACTCTTATCTATTTCTTCAACTCGGGCGTATTCGGATCAATGTCCGCATCTCTGTTAGCATATAGACGTTCTTCCGGTCTCTCAAGTCCTGAGAATGTGAGTTAGCAGATAATTTCTTCTTGATAGAGCCAGGCCTTTTGCAGAAGAAGACACAATCGTATCAAACACGGTCTCTTGCCTCGCTTGGGCGATGATATTTCTAGGGAGTTCAAATTCCGCCTTCGGAAAGAGACACACATCGTTGCCAGCAACCATTGTGCTTCTTCATCCTCGAATGACCGGGCGATATGACGAGCTGCCAAGTACTCTTCCACCGAAAACGGCCAACACCCCGTACCCGTACGACCAGCGTTTCCATTCAAGCTGTGTGATTCTCTTTCCGGGAAACAGACTCATCTCAGCTCCGTCGTCGCTTGGGACGGCCAATCCTCCGCACAGTCAATCAGCTCCGGCGTAAGCCTGTCCTGTGCTGCAGAGATGTCCCGGAACTCCACTGTTCCACGCACAGGATCTGTGGGGATCCTCCACTTGACCAGATACTCCCCTGCCGGCTTGTGGTGCCAGACCTTCCCTGATTTCTCAAGCCCGAAGTCATTCACAAGGTAAGTTGCCGCAAAGACTGTTGTCTTGTCCATATGGTCAGAAGCAGGTAAAGCGATTGAAATATCCTTTTCGCCGCTCCGAGCTCTCCATCTAGCATAAACGAGAGCCCAGAGGAGAGAGCTCGTTGTCGATATCCAATAAAAAGGATTATGTTGCCAGAGGAGGTGTGCCGACAGAAAAGCTTTGGCTTCTACAGAATAATCCTTGCGAATAGTTGGCTCTCGACCAGCGTGGAAGCCGGAGCTGGAAAAGGAGCCTTGGCTGGGACTTCCTTTATGCTCTAATGGTATGTTTGCTGCAGCAGGATCTGGCACCGCTTCGACTGTTCTATTCTTTTCCATGTGCAAGAGTCTGGATTCTCAATAGCTGGAATTTCTAGGTAGTTCTCTTTAGTATTCAAGCTACTCCGGTGTTGGAGGGATCAAGTTGCGGACCTAGAAAGAACGCCAGAAGATCGTTGAGCGCGGTAGCTGTATACTCGGGTGATCAAAACTCTCGCGGATCAGAGGTCTACTCGGATTCTAGCAGCTTTGAAGGTACAACCTAAAGTACCGCGATTCCCAAAGAAAACCGTACGCTTGGGAGCCCGAGGGTACTATTTTCGAAACTATTTCTTCTTTCTCGACATAAAGACTTCCTCCCTTGTTTTCACTCTGCCGTTTTCACTTCCCAGATACAGAGGATCAGTAAATCCAAGGCAGCCGAATATGAACATCTATGCCAACTACAATCAAAAGCAAACAGCACCCCAATCAAGACCCCTCCCTGGATCCGCTTCTTCACATCTGTCTAGTCTCGTACAAGCGAGCATTCTATATCTACACTTAAAACAAAACCTGCAAAGTCGGGAGTGCCGAACGAAAGTGATCAAGCCAGGGACGCAAAAACCTATTTCCCACGATCTTGACTCTAGAGAGTGGAGAGGAAGGGAACGTTGATTCAAACTAGCAAACGTCCCAAGCAGACGCCGAGGACGTGGGCTTCCAAGCATTTGAAACGCAGATTAGGTTTCATATACGTAGACTTCCTAGACTCGCTGCGACTACTCCCTTACGCCGTAGTCCATTATTGGATTGCTGATGAGAACAGTGGGAAGAGAGCGGTATAGATTAAGACCACGTGATAGGGTATCAAAACTGAAGATGCTCCGGCCATACAAGGCGCCTTAGCCGCATAAGTAAGCGGCGGATGTGGATGCATGTCTCAGGGGGAGCAGTCGGTCCAATGGAATCAGCGCTCTAGCTACAGTTATCAACATACCTCCCTTCGCACCGTCAACTTCTCACCCAAAGTCACTTACCCTTCTCATGATGATTTTCTTTGCACTCTTCCAGGCACCCACATCATCTGCTACGACGTCCCCTTCAACAACCGCACCAACTCCCTCGCCGCAACCCCGAGCTCCACCGCGTCCTTACACGCCGCAAACACAAAACGATCGGGCCTCAGCACTATAAAGGGTTTCCCGCCCGTATCCTTCCACAAGCGGTGCGGATCGTAGAATAGTGGCTCCGGGCGCCCGACGCACAGCGGGCTGTTCGCAAACTCGTCTGCGGAGGCGATACGGAAAAGGGAAGTCGAAAGGGGCGATTCCTTGTACGAGGAGTCGGTGACGGCGTGTAAATCATGGATTATAAACGTTGTTTCAGCGACGGATAGCTCGCCTTCGGAATCGGCGTCGAGAGAGGAAAGGTCGTTGTGTGCAGTGCGGGCGGCGGCAAGGGACGAGCTGAGTACGACGAGTTGGAAGAGTGTGCGCTTATGCGGGGCGAAGATGACGTCATCGGTGAAGTGGACTTGTAGCCTTTCGGTCCCTTTTTGCTGCTGTTGCTGCTCTGCCAGGCCGACACAATACACTTGCGGGAAGCAAAACCCACCGCCGTAGCCGGGCAAAAACGCAACACCCTCTTCGTACGCGTACCGAATCATGCCTTCGCTTCGCGGACCCATCTCCAGCCAGCGCTTCCAGCTGGGGACCAGCTGGATGGCCCACAGGTACCAGTCACGAACCAAGCATTTGAGACGGTTGGCTTCGCAGATGTGGTCACCGTTCACAACGGTGGCGGCGAGGGACTTTTCGAGCTGCTGCTTACGTTCGACGTACCAGCCAGTGAGCAGGTTTGTGTGGTGAGAGTTATAGGTAGATGCGGATTTGGGATGAGAGGAAGAAAAGGAGCGGCAAGCGAAGACGAGACGCCAGGACAGCGCAGAGCCGTCGCGGAAGCCGGATGCGATTCCTTGGCCGCCAAACGGAGGTAAGACGTGTGCTGCGTCGCCGCAGAGGATCACGCGATTCAAGGCCCACTTGTTGCAGCTGCGAGCAGAGAAGGTGTAAGGCCTGGAGCGGACGACTTTGATGCAGTCGTTGGGGTATTGGACGCTGGAGGTCAGGCTGTATTCTTTCAGCAAGGATTTCTTAAGGTTCAAACGTATGATAGCTTACCCATATTGCGATCCCGAATGAGTGAGATATGGTAAGACGATGCGCTTCATGTTTTCTTCCTGAGCCATTATCTCGCCGCTTTCATCTTTCCGTACGACGTATTCGAACCTCCAGAGCCTCTCTTTTGGCAAGCCGAATCGACCGCATACTGCTGGCCGCTCTGGGTTGCAAAGAAATCTGAAGTCCTTTGGGAAGAATGAATCGTAGACGTCCAAAGGAGTGTACCCCAGTCTCCATGATGGGAAGTTGGGATGGCTCTCGGGAGACGGAAGGCTCAACTTTAGATTTACTGCTACCCAAGCTTCTTCATAATTCACGCTACACCAATTGATGATGATTAGCCTACGGACACAGCTGATGGTGTGAGAGAGACTTGCTGGTGGGCTTTCTCCATAGAGATGCCTCGGGGCTCCAGGTAACATTTTCGCGTGTACCCAGTCTTTCCATCTGCGCCGACGAAGAATCTACTTCTTATGCGATGCTCTTGGCCGTCCTTGTCGGTGTACCTAACATACACCCAGTCTTCGTCTTCGCTGATAGAAAGAAGTGTTGATTGCACTCTAAGATCTGAATGCCCGTTCTGTGCCATCGATTGACGCATGTGCTTCTCGAGCACAGATTGTCTGTGACACAAAAATCCTGGGTGTCCCGTTCCGCCTTCAGTCTGCAAGGGAAGCCTTAGCTATAACCTCAAAAAAAGTTCTCGATGCACAGAAGACGAACTGTGTTGTAATCAAAAGCCATGAATGGCTTTTTTGACAAGCACTTTTCTGTCCCGCTTATGAAGTTGAGTTTTCCCAAGCCTGTGAGTAATTAAAGCCCGCCATTGCTATGGTGCAGCCGACGAACTAGTGCCAATGTCGGTAAAAACCTTGTCGTAAAGCCCAAGGCCCTGGAACAAGCGAATACCATCTTCATCCAACACGATTCCACGAGGATCGGTCGTGATTTCGGGCTCTCTGTCCAACACTACATTGTGCACAGCGTCGCGTCCAAGATATGCCGAAAGCAATGCTCCGGTCGGACCACAGCCACATATGATGACATCCGTTGTCTCATATGTCTCCGGTGCAGCCATTTAGTGAGCTAGAGATAGGGTTTAGCCACTTATGCTAAGAAAAGTCCTTCTTATTTTGGCCCAAAATATCACCCTGGGAAGCTTTGAGAATTAAAAAGCCAATATGTGAGGAGGAACACGCTTAATATACTTTAGCTACTATGACACCTGTAGTCTGGGGTCTAGGCTCGGACCATAGATGATAGTGGGTTTGTTTGCGGCCGATCAGACGCGCTGTTGCGGCACATACGTATCTTCCTATGTTACTCTCTACCCGGCAACTTTACACTGCCGAGCTGCACACCAACCAAAGGCGAGAATATGGCGATCCCCCACCAAGACTTCTACTGAACTCTTCTTGCCATTGTCCTGGTTCCATAGGGAATATAATTGAAAGGCGTTGGTTTTGTGGCTGCTGACAGATAGAATAGGAGAAGAGGGATGAATTTGGTGTAGAATTTGCTGAGGGAGCAACCTTACTCTCCATTTGGTTACACGTAGTGCTCAGTAAACTTATGTTACCCGCGCGGGGAGAAGATGAGAGGGTGGAGTGCGTTGGGAAAGGCTGAGCAGAAGGAAAGTCGGAAGGCGAGAGATTGTGCAGTTATTCATACTACTTGTAATGAATCCCTTGAAGTGAAGTATCAATGTATATAGCTCTATAAGTTAATTCTTAGATTGGTCATCGTTCTTGTAAAGGCTTTAATAGTTTGAATCAGAAGACTGCAGTATCGCGTCTTTCAGCTGATCTATTTTTCTCTACTGATTCGTCGAATTTTTTTCTTTCATACCATTTCTTCCCCCCCTCTGCCTCTTCAAGCTTCTCGGTACGGCCAAGGCCAATCCAGACCCAAACGAGCTTGCCATTCCGTTTGACAGGCGCTAGACATCTACTTAACTATGTCGGCTAAGACGGACCGTGATATCATGTACCGCTCCAAGAAGCCCTTGCAATTATAATGCCAAACATAACATTTTGCGTGTCGCTGGTGCTGCCCAAAGAAAAATTTTCATTAGAGCGTCGTGTCAGTATTGGCATTTTACTTACCTTCCCCCCATGTCCGATAATCATCTCTCATGCTGTAGTATGTGAGGTAAGGTAGAGAATTATCCAATCCGTGTCTTCATGTTCGGTTTTGCACTAAAGGAAGGGCGAAACTGCCTCAACCTTCGACTACCCCTATTAGTCATTCTTACAGGGTCTTTTCGACTATCTTGATCCCCTCACGTTCTACTAATTCTCTAATGGGATCACAAATCTCCTTCTCATATGGTGCGAGGACGCCTGGAGTATTGAGAGCCGGGTGACCGTCCAGCAGCAATTGAGTTGCAACGCCACAAGTCACACCAACTGATTTTGACATGGCTGAGTATCCCTTCGGATCTCCCAACAGCTCAAGCGTAGAGGTGAAAGTGTCCTGCGAGAAATCGTTAGCTGATGCGTGTGCTCGAAAGTACTAAGCGGTCTGTCCGAATCAATAGCAGTAGCGGCGGGCTTCATCTCGAATTATCGAGCTCAAAGAAAAACAAGAGAAAGGCCAGAGTGTGCTGGGAATTCTGCTAGGTCGTGCCTAAACAGTTTAAGCTAACAGGTGCGGTTGAGACACTGCACAAAGTGCCACAACTTCTGACGGCTCATCCAGTACGGTGGGTGCATCACTAACCTCTTCGCCATTCTTCCACTCCACAACGAACTTATGCTGCAGCATCACCAGATCTCGTTCGCCCGGCTGAAAGCTCAAAAGCTGCTCCAATCGGCCACATAGAGTATCTAATAAATTGCCTCCACGTATAGCTGCTTTTTCGGACGAGAAAAGACCGAAATACCGCATGCCCGAGGTGATGTGGGCGCTCTCAGCGTCGCTGGAAAACTTGCATTTCTCGCTGATGCTTGCAACAAGAGAGCTGAAGTAGAGGCCAGTCAGAGATCTCCAAGGATAGACTAGAACCGGGAGATATACCTCTCACTAGAGTCCACAGCACCGGCAACACGTTGAGTAATCTGTGCCAATGTCATTCCCGGCTTTAGCCACTCCTTCTCACTAGCATCGAGCCAACCAGCATCCGCGAATGCTTTAATGAGCGCTGGATTACCCTCGTATCTCAGCGATCCTCTCACGACCGTATGCGCTTCGGGGATCTTATAGAACTCGCGGAAGGGAACAGAGTTGCGGTTGGGATAGGCGACAAAGTCGTAACCATCCGCAACGAAGTACGGCTTAGCAGTAGCCATAAGATCTTTAGCAGCGATATCGACTTGTTTGCCATTGAGAATAAATGAGGCTGAGTTCATCTGCGACAGGATAGCGCCCCTCGGAGACCAAGAGAGTTTGAATCGGAGAGGATTGTTCGCGCATTCAAGCGCTGGTAGGCCGCCGCAGTAGCTATGAAATTCCTTTACCTATTCCAAGTGCAACAGTCAGCTCATATAACATCGACGTCCAGATAATATCGACAGACCTTTCCAGCCTTTGCATGGACCTCTTCGATCTTCTGGATTGCATATAGGTGGTCCAGCCCGGGATCTAAGCCCACCTCGTTAAGGACCACGATTCCCGCCTCTCTTGCCGCGTTATCTAGCTCTCTGATTGCAGGGGACACATAACTCGTAGTCACAACATTGACCTTGTTTTTGATGGCTAGCTTGATTACTGCAACATGATAGACATATGGGACGAGTGATATCACAAGATTATGATCTTGAATAGCTCCTTCAAGGTCGAGGGAATTGGACACATCGAGGGAAATAGCGCTCGTCTGAGGTAGGCTTGATGCCAGGCTCTGTGCGGTAGACAAGGTTCGGCAGGCTATTGGAAGACGATGGAGTCAGCTCGGAGATGCGAGATTGAAGAGCAGGGAGACTTACCGACTGTCACATTGTTCTTAGGATCTCTCACCAAGTACTCAACGCAAGGACGAGCTACCATTCCGCTCCCGAGCACCAATATCTTACTTACAGGCATCTTGTATGGAGCAAATGATGGAGGAGGAGAGAGTGTCTGAGTAGTGGATGCGACATCAGACTATACAGTATAGCAAGTAATTCAAAGCCGCATAGGAGAGTATAAGACAGGAGGGAGCGGAAGGAAACTGTGAAGGAGGGAAAATGGGAGAGGAAAGAGATTTTATGTGGGTAAGAGAATCCCTTATTGAAGGCTACCTGATTATCTCATTGCCTTAGTACTCAAGCATGTGAGAATGACCACCCGGGTATTTGGATCCATGGCTTAGAGTCATATTGTCGTTGTTCTCGTCCTCATTTAGAGCATATATAAGAGAATTATGTAGAGCTTAATGCGAGCAGATAGGCGCAAGCTTACGGAGTGATCCGGTTCTAGAGATAAGGGCGAAACCCTCGGGAGCGGGGCGTCCCGGGCTTAGCCGCTACGGTCAATGTACTACGAAGTACGGAGGTCGGCATCAAAAGTCCTATTCTTGGCATTCTTGGCAAATGCTCTGAATATTCTAAATATCAATGCTTTGCATAGTAGCGACGTTAATGCTGTACATATGAAGTGCAAACGAGTATATACGTAACTATATGAAACATCATCACTGAAAAATGAAGCTATTCAAGAATTTATCAAATTTGCAGGAATGCCAAGAATGCCAAGAGTTTTAGCGCTGTCCAGGACTTTTGATGCCGACCTCCGTACAAAATATCATTTTCATCTAATGTAAGGTACATAAATTCAAAGTCTGAACAAACATACTGCAATTACATTGTTCAATGTTCCAGATTGGACGAGATGTCAATTCCGTCAAACATGGCTTTACTTATCTATTCTAAATCTTAGCTAGAAAGCGATGCTGTTGGGTAAGGGAGATCTGTGAACACCGAAACGGTCAAGAATGGCAGCAGATCATTGCAAAACGGTGCATTATTAGGGAAGGACGTAGAAGGACAGTATGTCATGCTAGACACTGTCTACCTTGTCCTTGGATGAGACCGCGACTCTTGTGAAGCGCATTTAGCGTACTTCGTAAACCAACGTACAACAGTACTGTAATGCTACCCCAAATTTCTGTCTTCTTTTCCTGCCAACAGGGCTCATCTGCCAATTCTTCTAATAGCCCGCCTGGTATCATCGACAACCTCTGCCAAATCCATTTGATAGGATGCTCTACCCAAAGGAGGCAGTGTAAACCCAAAGGTGACGTTACTTTCCAACATCGTGCGAAGCACACTAGGGCAGTCGCAAGAGCACATGGCCTCCACAATCTTTTGCAGGTATAGCAACCAAGATATATTGTCCTCAGTACGCCCCAATAGTCGTCAAAGTAGCGCCTGAGAATTTCGCCTGTCGACATGGCTACCATGGCGAACCTCTATCGAGACCCTCGATCCACCATCACCACCCACCATGACACCTACCCCTACATCTCCCCCTCCAAGTTTAAAGGATCCCTGAAAGGTAAAGTTGTCCTGATCACTGGTGCTGGTCGAGGAATCGGCCGAGCCGCAGCCCTCGCTTTCGCTGCAGCCGGTGCGAATGTGGCTTGCATCTCACGCACGCTATCCGAAACTCTCTCCCTTGTCCATGAGATCTCACAGAAAGGCTACCCTCGCGCCATTGCCATCGCAGTGGACGTTGCAGATGCAGATGCACCGGGAAGAGTGGTAAAAGAGGTACAAGGGGAGCTAGGATCTGTCGATGTGTTGATCAACAATGCGGGGATTTCGAGGATAAGTGACATAGAACATGAACGAGGGACGGAGGCCGCGATGAAGGTCGTCGAGGTGAATGTGAGAGGGATGTTGAACTTCGTTCATGCAGTGGTGCCGAGTATGATTGAAAGAAAGAGCGGCGTCATCATTAACGTAAGACCGGGTTGATTCGCTATAGCTACATCTTCAACGAAAGCTGATGAGCATACAGGTTGTCTCCGTCCTTGCCACTATCTCCCTCCCATACTTCTCGGCTTACAGTGCCGCCAAAGCAGCCCTCATTCGCTCTACTCAGATCATGGACCTCGAATTTCGGCCACATGGCATCTACTGTTATGCTGTGCACCCGTGTATGAGTAAGGACACAACGCTAGGCATAGGTGCGCTGAATTTGGAGGCCCACGAAAAGGTGGACGGATTAAAGAGGTTCATGGAGGAGTTCGTACCTAGTATGACAGATACCGTGCAATTGCCTGCAGACACTTTTGTAGCCCTGGTTGCGGATCCGGATGCAAGACACATGAGCGGAAAATACATCGACGCAACACAGGACTTGGGAATGATCCTCGAAGAAGCTAGAAAAGGCCCGGAGAGCAGGATAGAGAGAGAAGGCTTGTACACTTTGAAGGTCGATACGCTATGAGAAGGTATCTAGACCGGGAGAAAACCCCTGTCTGCGAAGGAACCGGCGTTGGAGCTTCAGTATATGCTTGCCTCATCCAGACAGAGACATCAACCCGCTCCTCAGTGTTGATTACTGCCTTGTTCATTCCGGTGCGGCGAGCGAGAACCTCATCAGCCGCAGAGTCATTACTTCCCAAGCCAAGGCCCCTTCCCTAACTTGGAGCCGGCTCAAATGCACTGTGGAACGGCTTGGAAGAACGCTTCATCCATCACTACTATAGGAAGTCTATATATATCGCGACCTTCAAAGGGCTCATGACTGCTCTCAACATCACTCGTTTGATCGATCCCACGCCTCAAAAGAGCTGCAAATACGCCGTCCCCACCTTCCCCCCAACATCCTCCCTCATGCTCACATCCACAGCAAACTCCACATTATCCCACCTCTGCAGGAACCTCGTCACCCCTGCCGCCGCAGTCGCAAACATGCCCCACGTCATGTTCGCCTCGGGCTCCACCGAGAATGACAATGTCCCCGGTCCTCCAATCAGCTCTAGCGAATAGACAACTTCCCGGCCGATTTCCTCGCTATAATAGGCTCCGTGTTCGACGGAGATTCGAGCTAGGGCCATGTGCACGAGTTCGCGCGTGGGGTTGGGCGGCAGCGCAGCGTCGTAATCGTAGAATTTGAGGGAGACGGCACCCTGTAGCACGCGGTAGGGTGCTGCTGGGGCTGGGAAGCTTGAGGAGAGTGGGTGGGTCAGTGCTGTGCGTATGTTTCTCTGGGCAAAAAGCAGACTTACCCAAGTTCACTGGACGGCATTGGAGTTACCAGATGCGTCGAGTTGGAGGGGTCTGTTGGATTGGCGTCCGCATTGTCATATTGAGTCAAGAGTGATGCGGCAGGAATCGTCGCTGCGAGAGAAGCGTCCAGGAGCTGGAAGATTGTGAGTAGGAGGCAGCAGCATACGGCACGCATTTCTTCTCTTCCCTTAAAAAGCTAGAAGATTGCACAAAGTCAAATTATAGCGACGGCTTTTTATACTTTATCCTCGGATCTATCCGTGCACATCTCTTATCTTTCTCGCGCATCGCGCTCGAAGCGAGCAAAAGAATGTCGCGGCTTTGTGGAGTCGGAAACTGCATAGTCTGCGTTATCATCTCCTAATGACGCATAACATCCGCCTGGAAAAGAGCACATTTCGCCCATGCACGGAGCTTCTCCGTTTGACGTTTTGATCCTCGTCGGAATATCTCGAGTAATTCAGCAGTGCTCTCGGGCGGAGAAGGTTGTGAGTTTTTATCTTATAAAGAGGCACATCTTGAAACGGTAGCAAAATACTCCGCGTCTTTAGATAAAATGAAGGTTGCCCCCAAGCGCAAAGATACCATCGTGATTCATCAAGAGGCTAAAAAAAGAAGACGGTAGTGTCCGAGTTGCATAACGACACACTGCATGCACTTATCTTATCATGAACGGCGGCAGTCAGCAAATTGATCAGGATGATAGATGATAAGCAGAAGCGTCGCCCAAGAGCACAGCCAATGAACTCGAGATCCGTGAATGTGGTCCATTTCTCTGGCGGCCTACCGCTCGCTCCTATTTTTTTCATCCTTCAACAGGATCTCACCGTGCGGGCTAATACGGGGCTGTAAGATGAGGACTGGCGGGAGGCGGAGACGCTGAACAAAGAGATAGATGGGTAGATTTCTTGTAGCTAGGTAGCTCATGCCTTTCCGATTAGGCGGGTGAGAAGCAGAGAAGTCGCAGCGGTTTTGTGGCAACGCTGTATTTTGGGAGAAGAGACATGGCGGGAGGTTCTGAGGGTTATGCTAGCAGAAGGCGGATAAATTCAACCGTATCGGTTCCATGGTTTCTACAGTACGACAGAAAGGATGCCGTGAGACTGAGGTAGAGCAGCTGAGCAGATGGGCAACCTGCAAACGAGGTAGGGGCGGGGGCGAGCGCTTCATTTGCTCCGCGAGTTTAATCTATCATGTGTAAATTGGAAGATGTATTGACAATATTGTGGGTTTTCGTTCATCGTCGAATGAATAAAATAAAGTAGACGTTGCTGCATCGGAGTGTAGATTGTAGTACTCCGTACGGAGGGGCATCATTTACTTTCTTGGGGGTCCTTAGCGCCGGCCTGTGCGCGAGTCTGAGGTCTTATGAGACCCCTGAGGGCCGGGCACGAGGGTCGGAGATAGAAATCCCGATACTCGCTAAGCCCTACTAGAGGGTGTCCCCCAAACCCCCCCGGCAGTTCGTCGTCATATCTCCATTTCATGCCGCTGCCGATGAACTATAGCATGTTGTGTTTCCGTCTTAACCGTTTTTCACGTAACAACATGAAATCGACGAGATGCAGAGAAAACGATCTTATTTGCCAATCCCATTACTACCGTTATCCCATGCCAGTATCAATCATGAACTCAATCCATGTTAGCGCAAAGAGCAGTCCAAGTATGTAGGCTCAAGCAACTTTCAATTCCCGCCAGTAGCACTCGGAACTCATCGCCCGACGGCATAAGCTTCATCCCGGACGATGATTGATTAGTATGAATATTCTCCTTATACCTGTTCTCGTTGCTCTGAGATATAAAGCTCGCAGGCATGTTCTTGTTGTAAGCTTTTCCACTGTCAAGCGGCTCAGCCTTTGCTTCTGTCTCAGTGCATCCCCTCGCTTTTCTCTCTCGCTGTAGCTGTAATTAATCAGTAAAGATGCCACCCCCGCCCCGAAAACAAAAGGTCGGGGACTTCCCTGGCTCAAGTACGGAGGAAATCGAGAATGAGCCAGATTATGGCATCGGAAGCCACAACCACTATATACGTATGGTAATAATTCACTTCCTGTTGTGCAGTACATTTATGATGCCCAGGCAACTTGGAATCGGTTGCAAAACTACCGTTTGGTACTATTTTAGAAATACCGCCTTCTGACCATCTGCTGAACTCGGGTTGAGCCGCTAAGGTATTGTATTCTACGCTATATCTTGCAGAAACATCTATGGATGGCCACGTGCTAGCCATTTTTGGAGGCGGAGCATGCGCGTTCATATTTTGCTGCAGGGGACGCAATCTGAGGTGCAGTTTGCCAGAGCAGCCGTGAGGAACGAAGTCGCAGTGCTGGCAATGGTGCACCAACTAACTGCTCCACCAACAGTTGAACCAGTTGGTTCTAGCAGTTGACGGTGCAGTTTAAGATCTGGCAGTTGACAGTTGATATGGTTTTGATCTGAAAACCAACTGGTCCACTGATAGTTTTGACGGTTTCCTAAATAGATAATGACTTGACTGTTTTAGGCTTAGATTAATATACGTTGAGATACTCTAGAATCCTTAGTCCTAGTCTCAGCCCTATTCGCTCAGCCCTATTTACTCAGCCCTATCTGCTTAGCCCTATACTAGCGTGCCAAGACCATTTTCTATCCTATCATCTTTATTAATACTATTTCAACTATCGCCAGCACTGCGAAGTCACATGGGGCAGAAAGTATTGTTAAGGTCAATGAAATTGTTCTTCGTATATCATGTACAGTATCATCACTGTAAGTTGCCGCTAGGTTATTCATGCTGGTTAGTGTAGTCTCGACCGAATACGCTTTGAAATTGACTCTGTTCCTTCCGACGCCAGTTCAAGCAAAGAAGCGGTTCAGGATGATTCAAGCGGAGCACCCTCGACAGGTGTGAATTCAAGGAAAAAGTTATCACAATAAGAAGGTGATGTGTTTTCTTTTCCTATTCTACCATTCATCAGAGCCTGTAGTAGATCGCCATTGGACAAGGCGTTTTGATGCGTGCCCGTGTGAGACCCGCCTTCTCGGATGGTCCATTGTTCCGTCGAAGGAAGTAGTTTCCCTACCAAATCATTGGGTAGGTTGACAGGACCCCAGAAGTTTGGTAACCGTAGCCGGGTAAATCCTCCTGTTTGTTTAGAGCGTATGAACAAATCGCATACAAGAATATTCATGTTAGGATCAGAAGTCTTGAATTCCCAGACAGGGCCTAGTTCCAGAGGTTTCTCGGCTCCCGTCGATACGAATCGTGACTTTTTGACGAATATCTGGAGCTCTGCGTCTCGCCTGGGCAGAGGAGGCTTAGATTGTACTCGTACTTTCGCGGTTATATAATCAGATCGAATATTCTCTACGATTAGATTCGCATAAGGTGAATCAGTGAACGATTTAATAGTGATGATGTCTGTTGAGCGTTGAAGAAGGTCCGATACTTTAGACAGGGTTGAAGGGGGGGTGATTGTATTAATGTATAGTTGAGGGTAAGGGTAAAGCAGTGAAATGAAAGTAATTCTAGGGTCCACGTGTTCGACCACCTGTTCATCCACAAGCTCGGAAGCACTATGCACCTTTTTCAAGTGACACCACGCCATTGAGGTGTCGTCAAACTCCAACCAAGGTCGGAAATTCACTGTTTCATCCTTTCGCAACTCATAGAGTCCGCGCAGCGACTTGTACGCTAAAGGAAAATCCAAAGCTCTTTCAGGAGAATCTTCAGAGGTGAGAAGGCGCAAAAAGGAGTCAAAATCTAACTCGGCCATATATCCAAGAACTCGCCGCATTGTTTGAGACAATTCCTCCTCTGTGGACGGATCCTTCACGTCTCGGATTCTTTCCTCGACCTTGTCTTTAAAACATTGTACTCCTCGTATCAGACTGGCCGGGCTTTTGGCCAAATGCACGGACACGGAACGAAGGGACTTCTTCGGGGGCTCTGGATCGTTATCAAAGCGTCCGAGGCGTTCGAAGAGGGCTCCAAAAAGCGCGATGATCACAAGCGGCTTCTTGAATCGTGGTATGCTCATAAGTGTTGAAATCAATCCGGCGCAATTCGATGCTTCCAAAGCATAATAGGATGGAGTGGAACTCTGTTTAATCGGGCATGTTTGGACGAAGATGCAGAGAAGCATTGCAAGACCTTCGGATAGAACATCCCTTGAATCTCCTTCAGGAATGCTGAATCCAGGATCTTCGCCCATGAATAGGCAGAGCCATTCTAATATTGCACATATATACTCCCAATAGGGTCTCCGGTACTTCGCCCAATTTGAGTTTTTGAACAGCCGTCTGATCTGAGACTCTCGAATGTCTTGCAGAACCTTGTACAAGATGTATGTCTGAAGAGAATTTATCAATGGAGGCTCTCTACAAATATCATAAAACGCTGACGGATAGTCTTCTTTGACCTTATAGGATTTGAGAAGCCTCTTCAGATTGCCCGGGGTGTTGCAGCCACTTGAAAGGACAAGTTCCTGAAGAACATACTGGGCATCCCGAATATTAGAAAAATGATTTACAGAATCAGCCAAGTCTTCCAACTTCATGTAATCTATGATAACCGGGATGATCTCCTGTGGACGTAGGATTTTAGCATCTGATTGTACACGTTGTTGATGTATATACTGCAGGTGTTGTAGAATAACCTCGCCTGTTTGAGCCAAACCGTTGATTGACTCTAGGATTTGAATCTCCTGATCAGAAAGAACTCCAGTAAGTGCTTTATACTCAAGGCCATGACTGATGTTGATATAAGCATCCATAATGACGGAGCGAACTTGGATCTCGACCCATAGTTCATCAAAAGGCTTGGGAAGAGCTTCCCTCTCCGATCTAAACGAAACATATCGATGCTCCTCTGTGTATCCGCGGAATCGCTTTTCAAAGGCTGTTTTGTGGTCTGTAATGGCATCATTGGCAGTCAAACTGCCACAAGAGGACCGAAGGTGCAATGTATTGTTCCCATCCGTATCGGTCTCGACTATGCCTCCATCTGTACCGCTGTTGGCTCCATCTCCTTCCCTATCATCGACATGAACATAACTTCGTCCGCCGTTCTTCATTGAAAAGATCGCCTTTCGCTCGAATGGTCCCGGCTTATCATCAAAAATTTTCAGGACTTTCCCAAGCTCCTCAGGGAAATATAGCGCAATTCGGAGACCCAAGACGTCGAAATGATACTTTGTAAGACCCCAAATTGTAAAAGGGGAATCTGACAGCTTGTGATTCGGCATACACTGGCGGTTATGGTCCATATCTTCGACCTTCTCATAAAGTCTCTTGCGCAAGGAATCCACGTCCTTGACGCGGGCAGTCACTACACACTTGACGTCGTTGGCTCGTAAAAGTCCTTCTAGCAATGTTCTCATGCTTTCGAGACACGACTGCAATGTTTTTCTTTCCTTCCTGCAGTTGTCGAGAAAATCCTCAAGCGGCTTGCAGGCACAAGGTTCTGCATCCCAGAAATCTCGTCCAGTTGCATTCTTGAGAGTGCTAGGGTCGCTGTAGAACGTTGTGCGAGGGTTGCTGTTGGACATTATGCTTAGGAAGCTGTCGGACATTGTGCTACCAGATTACGATGGTAGAGGGTAGGCGCAGCTGAGTTTAAGCAAATAAGGCCCACTTCACCTCAGAAGTCTTAGTTAGTCGGCTGCCGTATCCAGGAGACAGTAGAATAAAAGCGTGTTGAAGTTGTCTCAGCTTGTCTTCATCTACTCATCAGCCGTAAATTTTTTTTTCTTTGCAGCCTTGTGGAGGTTCTGTTCTAAATTTAGCGACGGATTTACAAAGTATCATCACATATCACAGTCCACCAACACTACAGCGTGGCATGATAACTTTTGAGGAGATTACTCCTCGACAAACTTCTTCTTCAGGGTCTTCTGTTACCCGAGTAAGTAGTATTCATGGCAGTGTCTTATGAAAGGACTGGTGTTGGCGTGATGTATGTAAACTAAATCTAGTGAGAAGTATACCGTTACATGATTGGCTGCAAATGCCCTCAACTTAAGGCTGACGGCAGACCTCTCCTATAGACTCGGCCACCTTCCAAAATACCTTACAAATGTGAGCCTGCCAAAGTCTTACATCAGTACGTGGAATGAAAGCTGTGCTGGGTTTCACCGAAATCTCTTACTTTAAATTCGATCAAAGACTTGCCCTATCAAACGCCTCCGTTAGGTCATCATTCAATGGCGGACCCTCTCAGCATCTCTGCCAGCGTTCTGGCCCTTACCACTGCCGTAATTCAATCCTCCCAAAGTCTATTCGAGATCACAAAGGGCATCAAAACGGGTTCAAAAGAGATCAACGCAATATCTCGAGATGCGCAGTCTCTTCATACTACATTATCTTCGCTACGTACCGCTTTGAAAGCTTTAGAAACCAGGACAATGAACATTAAGGATGATGCCATGCTTGAGATGATCACAGCGTTGATGAATCCTCTGTCCAGTTGTGAGATTGCATTAGCAGAACTTGTATCCAAGCTGCGGAAAGTTTTGAAATGTGGCTCGAAAGATGCCGAGGAACGGACAAGTATCACGGGCGTAAAATGGATTTTGTATCTGAAGAAGGACATCAGGGATCTACAATTTCGTCTTGAAACTGCAAAAGCAACCCTGAATACTGCTTTGAGCGGCATTTCAGCGTAAGGATATTATTGCAAACTTTTGCAGACAGGAATAATGCTGACCATTCTCAGGCTTGGAGGACTGCATTTAATTACGACGAGTGATATCATGGGGGGCCCCTTGACTAGCAGGACCATCAAAATGCCTGGGGACCAAAAGTTCAAGATCCGTCGCTTCGTCCAGGAAGATACGGATACTGAAATAGATCCATCCACTATGCTTAGAACGGCTACGACGCTTAGCGACTCTGGACGAGAGATGACTTAACATGCTGAGACAGCAAGATCAAAGGCACAGACACTGAAGTTGGATAGAAGATCTTGCCAAGAGACGCAAAATCCGATTTACTCAGAAAGTATACCCCTCAGTCAATGCCCTACTCGTGTTCATCCGGGATTAGCAAAAAACCAACTGCTTCTAGGCGACATCCAAGAAGCAATACAGTGCAAAGAGACACATGGTAAGGGTAAGATCATGGACACGCATTCTCAAGTCCACACTTCGAAAGACGAAGTAGATGCACCACCAGGACATAACTCCGCTAGAGCTCTCATTTGCTCCCGATCCGAGCCATGCCCGGATGGCGTCTCCGAGTCCTCAGAGTGTGAATTCTATTCATTCGACGACAAGTGTTCAGAACATTACTGTCCGTCGCCAGCAGGGTTTCTGGAATCATCGTCATCTTTCTATCCAGAATCGTATACCATAGACAGTCTCTTCAAAGATCCACTGTTTGTCATAAGCGAGAAGCGCTCAGATATTCATCTTTGGACAAAGCATTATTTCATCCTATACGCCAAAACACCACGGCAATGGAGGAGGCTTAAAGTCTCGGCTACCTTCGAAGGATTGTCAGACAGAGCTTCTATCTTTGGTGCTGATATTTCTCATGACTCTGAACAGCAGGATATTACACTGCCACATGTTATTTGGGACTACACAATCAGGCAGCTTTCCCAAGTTAGCCATTTTATGTTAGTGACAAATCTTTTCCTGTTCTTTAAACAGGACGAAAGTGGCTCGCTTTCCCATGATCAGACGAGATCTAGCATCCGTGAAGACTGCATGGAGGTCCGCTCGTCTGGCGAAGACCAGATCTTACGTGATATCGAGGACTTGGGGTGTAATCAATTCTTGGAGAGCGAAGTAATCACGCAGTCACGCAAGTCGTCCTCCTGTTTTATTGTGCGCGTCGAATCTCGGACTTGCATCGAGCGCAAGGCTCCTTTCGTCAACTCAGGAATGCGTGGCGCAAACGGCTTCCAGAACTTTTTCCGTGATCTGAAATTTTTGAAGTCCTTGGGTGGCTGCTCGGGTGTTGCTGAGTTTGTTGGTGTGGTGCTCGATGATACAAGAACACAACTGAGAAGTTACATATATGAATATCCTGCGCTTGGCACTGTCTTGTCGCTCTTTCTAGGCGCGCAGTCGGAACGTGAGATCATTCCATGGAGAATCCGAGAGAGCTGGGCGCGGCAACTTGTCGAAGCCGTTGCGGATATCCACGGCGGTAAAGGATCTCTTGTGGGCGGCCTCTGTTGGTTGGACGAGATAGGCGTTAGAGCAAACGGCACGATCGTACTCACTGCTCTCAGAGCCTCTCAGAGATACTTCAATCGAGGCCGAGGAATGATGGCACCTGAGCTACGTGGCATCCCTGGAACAAACACTCATACTTTGAAGAAAATGGCCAATTTTCGTACGGAAATGTTCACTCTCGGTCATCTATTATGGAGGATCGCCGAACACAAAACCAACACTGCTAGCTGTTTCTGCTCAAGATCTGCGTGCATCAGTCGTCCCCGCTACATGTGTGCAGCCGATCACGCGGACCCGATTGAACTCCCGCCGTGCAACGCCGAAGTCCCTCTCTATTTCAACGCAATCATCAAGCAATGTCGCTCCCAACATCCAAAGGATAGGAAAACAGCCCGCCAACTACGAGAAATGTTTCCAAAGACTGCAGATCACGAACCATTCTCGACGTACAACATAAATGTCTTGAAGAGATTCGCCCGTTCGCCCACGATAACAGTCTACTGCGATGAATGCGGTTCGCCAGACATGAGCGTTCATTATCACTGCAATCAATGCTACAAGAGCAATTTCGATCTTTGCGTGGCGTGTTATGGTCAGGGAATCTCGTGTTGGGATCCACAGCATCGTTTGATGAAGAGGATCGTAACGGATGAAACCAATTTCAAAATCAAAGTAGTCCCTGAGTAAAGAAAGGGGTTTAACCGTTTGTCTTTCCTTAAGTGAAGCCGAACAGGTATCCAAAACCGTGTTTTTCACAATTTCAGGGTTGGGGAGATTTGGCTCATTGGAAACGACCTTGCATTTCGTGCCATCACCGTCCGGCAGCTGGGGGCACACGGATAAGGTAGTGCACCACCAAAGAGACAGGTGTTGATTCCAGAGCGAACCCGAATTGTTGTTCTTGGACTTGACTTTGCTTTGTACCTTATCTTAACGGAAGAGATCTTGTTCGCATCCATCGCCCAGTTCTCCCTCCTCCTATCTACCCATCTAGCCATCAGCATAATATAGTCATAGGGTGCTATCCAAGTCAGCGCATGATACCTACCTTATATCAAAAGCCAAGAGAACAATCTTGCCCCTCTTAGACCGTTCCTTTGCCCTTAAATCACGTTCTTCCAAAAGACCCCCTATCGGCCTTAATAAAGATAACATGGTAGTTTAGAGCGAAAGACCTACCTATACACAGGGTCCCCCGAACCTGCTAAACTCTAGCCTTACAGGCAATTCGCACTATCTCCTTGCTACCACTCCTTACTGATCAAGAACGCACATAACCTTTCAAGTACGCTTCATGACTTACTTTACACAACCTATCATCTATCTCACTAACCAGAACAACCCCGTCCCATGCCCGCTATTATCCCTCACCCTCTAGTCAGTTCCAAGCACCTTACCTTACCTTACCTTCTCTCCTCATACCTCTCTCGCCTATTCATTCCCCATACCTGCACAGCAACAACAACCGTACTCGTACCCCCAGCATTCGGCACGAACGTGTGTCCAGCAGATGACATATCTCCGTATCTCCTTTTCAGCGGATGTGCATTATTCTACGCCCGCTAATTCTCCGCAGCAGGATGCTACGACAAACAGGGGTGGAAGATTGGAGAGAAGGGGCGTGAAAGGCGAAAGGAAGGAAGGAAAAATTTAGATTAAACGCGGCTGATGGGGGATGGACCGATTGTGCTTTGGTAAGAGAAAGGGGTTCTGGGATAATTGGGGATGAGCGTCGTGGGTTAGGAGGAGCCGGCAGGGGGTGAGGAGGGGAGGGGGGTTTGCTAGGCGGACTAGAAGTCTTGCCAAATCAGGTAGGTTGTGTTAAGGAGATCGCGTTAGGCTACTGTGTGAATCGAGCTCTGTTGGGGGACGACTTCATGAATCGAACGTTAAATGAATATATCAACAGAGTTGCTTGGGACATCAGGATGACAGGACTTTGACAGCTTGTATCTAGAACAACGAACCCCTTGAATGATCCTTTGAAACCAAATCATAATGAAACGATAAACACCCATCAAGCATCTCAAAAGCCTCCTCGCGCAAGGCACAAGCCTTATTTCCCCATCTGCTCCATCTCATGCATCTTCCTGAACCGTTCCATCTTCTCCGCCTGCTTCTTCCTTTCCTCCTCAGCTTTCCACTGCCTGTATTCTTCATCCTCATCCGGCGCCACACTAATTCCCGTGGAAGTAGCACCCAAAAGCTGTGGGGTGATCGGTGGAGTGGCCGTTTGTTTCGTAAAAGCTTCGCTTTCCCGGAGGACAGGTGCTTGCTCGCCTGAGCGACTCGGCCTCACTGCTCGCTGATAGCTATATTTTTTGCCAGACGGAGTGTCTATGCCGCGCTCAGGGTCGTATGCATCGTTGCGTATCTCAAACGCGTGCGCCTTTTGTTCATGGGTCTCGCCGTGCATGACGCTTTGGAGGTAGTCGTCGAATTCCGCGCTCGTTGTAGCCACCGCCTTGAAGTGCTGGTCTTTGAGCCTCGGCCTGAATGGTAGCCTCTCGCCTGTCTGTTCGCACTTTTGGCATTCATCTTGGAAGTCGTACTCGGCCAGTGCGACGGCTGTTTGGAAAGCGTTGCGGATCTGACGGCCATTCCATCGCTTGCCGTCTTTCCAGTGTCTCCTGGCGAAAGCTTCAATCTCAGTTTTATCAAAAAAGATATCGCGGTGTGACTTGCTCAGTCGGTTCAGATTCATTGCCCAGACTTCAAAAGTCTGATTTTCGCTGAGTGGGGGATAGTACAAGGAGATATGTATGCGGCTCTTGAAGGCTTCGTCGAAAGACCCGATACGGTTGGTGGTCAGAAACAGTATGCCGGAATAATACTCAAGAGTGCGAAGGAAAACGGAAACGAGGGCATTGCGGTCAATGCTGTCTCCGCCTCGTTCTCGCTTAGCAAGAAAAATGTCGGCTTCATCCAGTAAAAGCACACATCCCCACCTGCGGGCTAAAAGGAATATATCCTCAAGGTTTTCCTCAACGTCATAAGCAGTCTGGCCAATATCACCGCACGTGATAGGAAACAAGGGTCTCCCAGTGTAAGACGCCACACTTTCGGCTGTTGATGTCTTGCCCACTCCAGGGACCCCATGAAGTAGAATGATCAAGCCCTTGCCTTTCCCACGGATGAGATCGATTTGTTGCCTATCCCTGCTCTCAGGTCGTGAGCCAAGGGAATGACTCTTTACCAAAGCCTTTACAATCTTCTTGTATTCATCCGGAATGACTAAGTCATCGAAACCAGAATTTTGGCCGTCAAGTGAGTCGTTTTCCTTGACCTCCTGCAAAAGATCAACATTCAATGGGACTGTAGCAATGACTCAGCATCCATGATCCTTCAGTAATGGCAGCCGTAGACATACCCCATTTGCGGCTTCGCAAAGAGAAGCCATGTACCCGATACGGTAAGAGGATGAGTTGATCTTCGGTCAGAATATGAGAAACACCTCGGGATTCGAGAAACATTCCATGTGATTCGACGTTGAGGAACCTGTCCATTCGCAGCTTGTCAAAAAGTGTATCATCGACGAGACCATTATGATCTATTTGCAGGCATGGGTTTTTCACTTCCGCTGAGCAAATATCCTCGTACACCTCCCTTTCATCAGCCTTCGTCGCCCTTGAGGTCCTATCTGGGGTTTGTGCTTAGCGTATTCGGGATGCCTGTATGATTGCGTGAAATCAATAATAACCTCACTATCAATCTGGGCCCAAGCAACGAGCATCAGCATTGTATTCTCACATTGATAGCTCACTACTTATACTTACCTCTTCCTGTGGCTCACTAAGACTCAGTCCTTCGTATCTTTTGTGCTGAAAGTTATGGATACACCTCAAGTTGTGTTATCATCCTGTCCTCCTCATACTCGAGTATACTAATAGTATCCTGTACAGGGCCAAATCTCTCGCCATCAAAATCGAATTTCATGCAGTCGATATTGAAAGGTGACACCTGGGAGTGTCGGCCTATGGCCGGTTTTGCTTCGGCACCTTTATGGTTACGTGTAATGTCCACGGTTGTCAACAGTGGCCGGCCTCCACTGACGTGAATCACTCGGTAGGCTTGATGAGGCTTTCTGGAAGTCACCACAACGTCGCCTGGTTGAAAAAGATACCAAAGGTGCTCAAAGCTAATCTTCGAGATTGCTCGGTCACGAATGGCATTATGCAGTGTCAGCAATGACCCCAAGCGCGAATCAATAGTATTGACGAGCAGCTGCAAGTGGTCCCTGGCATCCTTAAGGCAGGTGCACACATAGTGAGTTTCTCCGGGGGCAGGATCCTCTTTTGGTGCCATATTCGAAGGCTCCGAGACTTTGGTTAAGGGGTCATCAACTGGTAAGCTGCTGGGCGATTCGGGTCCCACTTCAGTATCGTCTTCCGACTCCTCCTCCTGGTCTTTAGACGCGCTCGATTTTACCTTTGAATGGTGGTTTTTCAGAGCGTCCCTTTTCTGTAGAATATTGGAGACGTAGGTATGCGAATATTCGACATCGTCTCTTTTCGGCCCCAAAATGCGAACAACTTCACTCAAAACACTAGCTAGGCTACGAGATAGGTGCTTTGCCTCGACACCATCCACGTTGGATTTGTTCAGGAGCTCCACACATTTTCGAATCTGTTTCTCGTAGATTATAATGTGCTTGAAGGGATAGATCCAAGCATATCTTTCACTGATATATTCGCCGCTCAATAGCTCTATCAGTATTAAGGGCCATGGAGAACTGAATGCGATTCTTGCGGTATCCGAGAGTCCCAGGCGTCGGACGTCCGGTGCATGACCATCGTCGTTGTGATTGACACCTGGAACACTAGGCTGAAGTTCTATCTGCTGGCTGTGAGTGCTAGGGATAACCGATTCAGGCTGGGATGAGAAATTTCCTGTGGCGGTAGCCAAGAAAATAGAAGCTTTATCCCACTTGTTCCTTTGACGGCCATCCTTCCAGTCTTTCAAGCTAAATTGCATGACTTTCAGAGGCAATGGGTCGGCACATGGTGAATTGAGAGCCAATGTATGATCGCTGCTAGTTGACAGCGAAATTAGAACAAGAGCAAGACCATTTTTAGAAACTGATGCTGCATATGACTTGCCTTCCTTCATTCGGCCTCTCCTTAGAACCGAGCTCATATTGTAACTCCAGTAATTCTTTTTCTACCGTACGAACGCGGATTTCGAGGCCCTCAGTGTAGAGTGCTGCCACTCGCGCATATTTAGTTCCGTATTGCTTGTGCGTCGCAACCAATTCACTGGACCCCCTTCCGTGATCAATTTGAAGGTCAAGTTTGTGATACATGAGGGCGTAGCTGTCGATACTGGCATTGTCCTTGAAGTCGTCGGTAGGCGAGGTTTCGTCTTCTTTCATATTCGCTTGTTCTCCGCCAATC
This sequence comes from Xanthoparmelia taractica, assembly GCA_033085395.1. NCBI lineage: Eukaryota > Fungi > Ascomycota > Lecanoromycetes > Lecanorales > Parmeliaceae > Xanthoparmelia > Xanthoparmelia taractica. The sequence continues at coordinate 47,213 of JANQBS010000181.1, forward strand.
CCAGCCTCAGCGGAGTCTGAAGCCAGACCATGATGAGGGAATTCATGAGGCTGTAAATCCTCCTCATTCCCTCCATGCTGTACCGGCTGAGAATGAGCCTCCGTTGCTTGTACACGGGGCGTAGCGGTGTTCAGAGATGCAGTAGTGGCGACTCGTTGAAGCTCTTCGGATGCATAGTCACCAGGAGTCGAGGTTGAATCCATGACAATGGGTGGAATTCAGAAAAATCAAACGACTGAAAGAAGAACCTCCTGACTTTCAGCTAGTAACAGAGAGCTAGAGCATAATGTATAGATCGGACTTATCCGCAGGTCATTAGGTAAAGTAGAATAATATACTAATCTTGCATCAGATATCTTAGAAAGAGTAACTGGTTGTGGATAAGTTCTAGCGGATGATTGCTATGAAATGAATATTATAACGAGCTTGTGCTGAGAACGTGGATTGAAAAAAGCCTGAAAAAGGGGAGAAGAGGGAATGACAAAGGTTGATTCTACTTCACTTGAGCACATGGAAGATCAGGTTGAGAGAGGCTGCAACACACCTTGGGAATCGGCCAATCAATAAACGCTATCGCAGCTGCCATTATTCCGGTAAATCTCGAAAAGGGTTACATTTTGCTGAGGCTGCTGAGATGGTGGTCACCCTGCATGACTTTATTTGTCAATGGGGACGAGGCCAGATAAACCTAATTAATTTGATTGGTCCCAACCCCACCTTTCGCTCGGGGATGGACAAGGCTGTGGGAGATGTAAGCTGGCAGTTCTTACGCCCAACTTCATTTGAGACTCAGGAGGATTGACTTGTGGCAAGGATCAGTCTTTTGCACCGTAAACACTCATGAGTGTTCAGCTTTAACCAATCCCTTTTGCTGTGATATGGAAGGTCCAAACGACACTCTTCTCAGTGCAACCCCTGGAGACTTCTATGAGAGCGTAATACAGTATCCTGTAGACGACGCAGGCAGATGGATGCAAAACCGGCTCGACGGTACAGTTCATCCGGCTTTCAATACCGATGTTGATGGCCTTGTTTACGACAGTGACAAAGGGAAATTTGCGCTGCTGGCGGACCATGACCCATTCGACTTGTATGTGAGCCTGTACGAAGATCAGAATGACAATGGGTACTGAAATCCTCAAGGGTGACTATATACAAACAAGCGAAGATTCAGAAACGAGCCTTTATTGCGACGGTCAACAGATATAATGCAGTTGCCAGAGAAAGTGGATCCATGCTGATAGACACCGATGGAGACTACAACTGGAGTGATGTCTTGTCTGCACAAGAGACCTTTTCTCAAGAACGTCAGAACGTGACTTCAGGAGGTGTTAAGGGATTTGTGTACAAACAGATGCGAAGATTTGGAGATAACAGCGAGACCTTTCAGTCGTGGCTCAAGTTGCTGCCAACAGAATCTCACTATCTTTCTGTACTCTGCGGGGGTTTGACGTTAATCCTTGGTGTTCGCCGTCTCCTATACTTGAGACCTTTGATTCGTAGCTACTGACGTTTCCTAGACCGCAAAAAAAATCTCTGAAATTCGAGAAAGCGTCCGGAACTTCATTGATGATCTCCCCCGGAGGATTTCCAAAGCAAAGGAATATATCGACATCTTTAAAGATTCTGCGGAGCTGCATCAGTGTAGTGCTGACCTTTATTGTGCCATCTTAAGCACGCTGGACAATGTTGTTCAGATCTATCAAAAGCATGTTGCGCGTAAGAGTCGACTCGATGCTGTTCGATAGACAGCGTGACTGATTCATTTTAGACAGAATTGCCTCCGCATTCTTCAAACAAAAACGAAGTGAGAGAGAGCTTCAAGACAAAATCGAACATGTACAAGACTGCGCGGACAGACTTGTAGTCCAGGCGAACATCTGCTCAATGCAGAATCAGAAACGCCTTGTCGATGGAGGAAAGGACCTGACGAAATTAGTAGTGACATCGACAAGGAAGCAGGACCGTGGTTTTACGACGGTTGTTCTCCAGCAGAACGAGTTGATGGAGGCTTTCCAGTCACAAGAAAAGCGAATACAATCTCAGCAGAACTTGCTGGAAAGCCAAGAAAACCTACTTAACCAAATGCTGAACACTCTGAAGGCGACCCCTCTCCGAATTTCTCATGAACCACCTAAGTTCACGTACCTTGAAAGTGAAGGTTCACTTGACGGCTATCGGACCCCTCGAGGCCGTTCCCCATCCCCGGGCGTAAGTCATCAAGACCAAGAGAAAGATCGCCAACGGCTCGGCGATCTTTTAAGAGCTCTAAATTTCGATCGCGCAGCTGAGACCGCAGCCAAAGACGCTTCTGTTCTTCTGCACATAGTCGGCAACCTGAGCTTCGGCTCACAAGATCGCGCAGTAGCACTAATCACGTCATCGGTCATGCAGAAATGGTTGACGAGTACCGTATCACTTCCACTTATTGTCAACGGGCATATGTTTTCCAGCGAGGGGGAAAACAGGCAGTCACCACTTTCGTACTTCTGCGCCAAGCTTATGAACAGCATCCTCCCGTCCAGAACGTCCTCACAGACGGCAAAGAATCGTGGCGTCTTCGCCGTGCAATGGTTCTGCGGGCAGCACACCAACTTCAATGACTATGGGCCGGGAATGTCAGACTATGATGCTCATCCGCCTGGTATGCTGAGCAATATGCTTGGGCAGCTCATCGTACAGCTTCTTGAGTGTCCATCCATACTGCAGCTCGACCATATGTCCGTCTCAAGCAATGATCCGCCGCTCTCCGAGCTCTGTGATCTGTTTGTTTTGCTGGTAGAAGCGCTGCCGAGGGGCTCCATGTTGTTCATTGTGATCGACGGGATCTCCTACTATGAGGATGAGGAGCGCCGAGAGGAATGTATGGAGGTAGTGTCAATGCTGACGGAAATCACACGCGGAGGCCCAGGATTCAGGAATGAATGCCTGACGAAATTGCTAGTGACGGCTCCATTGAGGTCACACTGTGTTCAGGATTTGTTCGAAGATACGGAGATCTTGAACTTGGACGAGTACATACCTCCAAACGGAGGCTTCACAGCATTGCAGTGGGATATGAGTGTTGGCAGAGTGATAATCGATACTTGAAATATAAACAAGGTGTTGTGGTGCAAAGTTTACGGGAAGGTGCCATCCAGTGCCAAGCTTCACAAAGTACCTTAGCGGAAGGCTGTGAAAATACTTTGGTAAGTGATAGAAGGCTTTCTGTAGAGAATATACTATTATGAATTACTATGGATAGACCATAATATATATAGGCATGTCGTTGGCGTACACCCTCTATCCCCCAAGCATTGTGGTATTTCCTCCCCTTACGCTCCCTCTGAAACTCTCACTATACGTCGTACGACTGCCTAGAGTCACGATAATTGAGTCCTTGTATATACCTAGTCTAGGTGTCAAGTTCTAATACGGAAGTTACAAGTGACTTTTCTCGTATCGCTCGCCAAATTCGAGGCATGAGGATGAGAATGTTTGAGTAGGATCTACTAAAGGACCAATCCCTCTGGTATTTACTGCAATTTTGACGACGATTGACTCTCTTAATGACCTTATTGGCTCGCCGCAGCACCGTTGACACTATTGGTTGAATTCGGGAGTTACCCCACCGCGAAGAAGTATAAAGATGACCCAATCGATAAGCAATTCGGAAATGCCAGGAAGCAGTACTCGGATGATGCCGATCACCCCAACAATGTGCCATCGAAAAGGTTCTCAAAAGAGAAGTGATCTTTGCTAGTAAAGAGGGGAGGACACCGCAGTAAGTCTCTCCCTCAACTTCTCTCGCAGAGATCGCCGTATTCATCATCGGATCTGCCACCTCGCTCTTGTTCGTCGGTAGAGACTGACGATCGATCAGATTCGACAGTCCTATTGCCATTAGACAGCTCGGAGTATTTCTTCTGGATGAAGGCCTTGGAGTACTTGGCTGCGCCGGCGCGTTGCATGCTTTCGCCGATCAGTTGCCATTTCGAGCGCTGGTACTCGGCTTCGACTTCGGCGGCGGCGTCGAGAAGACGTTTTCCCTTTTGTGGATCGATGTTAGTTTAGTTTGACGGACGCAAACGCGGTGTTTGATGGCTGATGAGATGGCAGACTGAAAGATCATCGCTGTTCAGCGTGTTTGGGCCTGAAAGAAAACAAGGAGACGAATAGCTTATTAGACAGAGAAAAATAGGTTATGAGGATTTTTAGTGGCATAATTCGTACTAGGACATTTATCCGGGGCCAAGGTGGATGGCTATAGAGGGTTTACAGTGTAGCTTGACGAAAGTGTTTTCTCTATTGGCTACTCGGCTGCGAAATTTTGCCGCGCAAGAAGCCCACATGCAATCTTCCACAAGAGTTATAGACCACGTGGGTTTTATAGCCTTTTCTGTCCCAATTGTAGAGGCGCGTAGAGCCATCTCTCGACCCACAAGCAGTGCCAAGGGAACAAAGCAAGACGAAGAGGTAGGATTCAGGAGAAACACGTACATCACCTGGCTCCAGTCGCGTCATATGGTCCTTGATACGACTGTAACGGTTTGGTAATGTGCTCGGAGCCGGCCGTTCGCCCGTCAGCTCCTCCCAAGCTGTTCGGATCTCCACCCAGCTGCATCCTTTGCGCTTCATCTTCATCAGCATCTTATCTGCAGGGCTAGCTGTCTTCCACGAACGCGAGATATCACGCGTAGACATGTGACTTTTGGCAGCAGCACGTTTTCGAGGCTCGCCTCTGACGGTGGTCTCAATGTTCTGTCCAGTCACTCCATTTGCTGGGATGGCAACGGGTTCATCCCTGACACGATTATCATCATTGTGAGATAACCTATTTTGGGGAGTATTTTGCTCCGTTGGATCGTGTCCGTTAGTTGCCGGTTCAGCGGGTTCAGCGCTGGAAATGTAGTTCTGATCTTGTACTGTGCCCCTTCCGTTGGAAGTATGGTTGGACTTCTCTCGGTGAAGGTAGTCTGAGCCTGAGGATACTTCTTCTGACTTTACACTCTCTTGTCGATCTATACCAGGTGAAAAGTCTGATCCTACGCTCTCGCCCTCACTTGATTCCTCCTCTATGTCTGTTGTGTGGATCTCAGATTCGCTGATATCCCACATGCTCAGCTCAGTTAGGCTGGAGGAACCTCTCGTATCTACGTTACTGGCATTTCCCCGATGATTGCCAGGCCAGTCAGCTTCCTTTCTAGGCATGGCAGAAGACTTATGGAGTTTTGACCAGGGCCCAAAAATGGTTGTAACCGCGGTGGCCATTAGCGCTGCTGTGTCCTGGCAGCACTTTGACAATGCTTAAAGTTTGCTTAATTGGAAATGCACCAGGACTGGTGCTGCGACTGGAACTTGGAGAGTCGTCAATGGGCAGTCCTGGTTCGACTTTCATGGAGGGGCGGAGTTGGGCAGCCTCGTATGTATTTCCGCTGTCCTCCATCTGGCTGGTCTTCCTTCTCTTATATGGGTTCGATGGCATTTTTCGGGGAATGGGTCTGTTCCCATTGGATTCTAGCCGGCTTTCAGCACGTCTATCTCTTTTCGGAGTAATCCCATCTGGAATTGAGCTCGAGGGCAGTCTTGATCCTTGACCTGGTATCAGCAGTAGCAAAGGCAGATGTTCGGTGGAAAACAGAGCATTGGAGGTACATGGAGTCCCAGTCCCGATGGTCATTTGAGGAGATCAGTGCGCGAGGAGCGGGACCTCGATTACGGAACCCTTTTAGACGTGTTTACTAGGAAATACATCTGCCTAGGTAAAAGTAAGAGGTAAGAGCCGTGTTAGTAGTGCGCGGGGACGCGCCAAGCGGCGGCTACACGTAGAAATTGATCTGACTTCGCTCCAAGACATGCCAACATAGGCGACGCTCTCAGTCTCAGACAACGAGTCTTCCTCAATACTAACAATCTGTCGCAAAGCTGCCCTTACAACATCTTGCCCGCCAGCTATTACCCTACCACCCTACGGGCCAATTCCACATAGCTCAACCCTCGATTAGCTACCTTGGTCTTCTAGCGTCGCTCCCAGGTCCAGGCACTGCGATCTTTGCGCAGCAGGTAAGAAAAGAGAAAGCAATAAAATAAAATCAAGGGGCTGAGCGCGGCCGTACCCAGTTCCACCATATCTCAACCCTCGATCAGCTACCTCAGTCTTCTAAACTCGCTCCCAGCTCCAGGCACTGCGACCCTTGACCGGCTGGCGAGAAAAGAGAAAAGAAATAAATGGAATAAAAATCAGGGGGGACATCTGGACACTGTGCGCGCGGCACTAGAATAAGACTTTAATGTCCAACAAACGACACGGCTCTGGATGAGCGAAACGAAGAAGAAAAAGAAGGTCACGACCACCTGGAAATCGCACGTCCTGATATCCCAAGCGTCAGATGAGTGAGGGAGCTGTTGTGGATATTATGAGTATCGTAGCATTGCACACGGGCTCAATGGGCAATATCGGAAAACGTGAGGCTATAAGCAAGTCTACCTTAGGTGGCCTGGGGCAAGGAAGAGATTGGCTTGGGGACTTTGTGCCTGAGCAGATAGTGAATGCTAGACTCATGTCTTTACGGACACAATCACACTGGTCGATTCAGTAAATTGGTTTGCTGGTATTGGCACCTTTGCTGAGCAGCTTCTGTAACGCAAGGGCTGCGTCACCAAGCGGCTTTGAAGGCGTAGAGTTACTTGGGCGTAATAGGCCTCGATCAATTGCACTTGCCATAGAGATGGAGAGAGATTTGCAATGTACTCCGTAATGAGATGTTTCCTGCGGTTTACTCATGCATGCAGCCCATCTGTGACCCGTACACCCTGCTGCCATACCCTCTACACCCTAGCTCAACGCTGCATAAATGCCAGTACGAATGCTTTCATCAACTCTTTAAAAACATCAAGATCATCAACGTCATTCATCGTGCCTCGTAACATTATCCCCGTCTAATAACCCATCCCTCATCTGAATATTGCCCGCCGATTCTCCACGCTGGTGTCTTATAATAATCGACCCGAATCTTGAGCCAGCGGTTGAGGAATTGCGGTTGGAAGCCGATTCGAGTCTCGTCTCCCAGGTATCGCTATCACCCGTACCCATTCTCATAGTCGCAGGTCTGACAGCGCTCTGTCGACGAATACCGGGGCGCGTTGAAGAGGATGCGTGGAATGTAGCCGCAGGGCGAGTGGAGGATGATGAGTGAAAGGTTGAAGTAACGCCGCCACGGCGTGGAGTAGCCGGAGAGATACCACTTTCAGATTCGGAGCCGGACTCCATGCGCGTGCTTCGCGGTCGAGAACCAGAGGATGATAACGACGGCGAGGACATGGGGCTTTCGGATTCTGAGGAATTAACATGCGCCATGGTTGGTCGCGTGGAAGATGATGGCGCTTCAGACTCGGCTGAGGATTCCTCGATGCGGTTGGGGTGGACGAAGACGTCAGCATCGGATGGTTCCATATGCGAGTTGCGAGGTCGAGTAGAGATGGACGGCGTATCGGAGTCATCGGAATGGTAGCGGCGATGGAAAGGCCCTATTGGCATACCATCCCTTGACCACCCGGCTTCTGATTCTGAAGAGTCGGCCCGTATTGTGACTGGACGTCGAAGTGGGAGACGCGGTTCTGGGGATGTAAGAGCGGATCGTCTGTTCTCAAGGCCTGGAGAGCGTCTTTGCACGAGATCTCGTGACGGGTGACCGGAGGCGACTGAGCTAAAGCCGGGAGAGGGAAGCTCTTGGCTCGGGTCAGGCGAAGGTAACTCGGGATAGTTCCACTTCGGCTCCGGGGTGGAAAGCTCAGACCGTAACTCCTCAGGATCCGGAGAAGGCATCTCCGATCTATCCACAGGCTCAGCTGGCAGCTCCATAATCCGGCTGTGAGGCCGCGGTTTCTCTCCGCAAGGAACGAAGAATTCATTGCCGTCAGCTTCAGAAAGCGGAGGAGTCATTGGGACTTCGGCAACTGTGACGGTTGTGGTGGTGGTTTTCTTGACCTCCGGCTCATCCGAGAAGTCGTGCTTGTGATCACTGTCGATGTCGGACAAAGTCTTGGGCTCGTCCATAGGAGCAGTAGCAGGTTTTTGAGTTTGTCGCTTCCTGCGAAGGTGACGGAAGATGAAGAAGGAGCCGCAGAGAGTAGCGATGAGGACAATAGCAATGGCAATTCCAGCTATAGCTCCTGTGCCGATACCGTGGGAGCCATTGCCGGTGGTCTTGACAATGGCAGCACTGCTCGGGGTTGGATTGGCGACTGTGGAACCAGCAGTGTTGGCATGCGAAATGGCTACAATATGGCTTGGGACAGACGTGTCGAAAGTCGCTTGTGAGATTGAGAAGTTGGATGATTCGTAGTCGACAATTAAAAATCTACAGACTATCAATTGACAACCATTGAAAAGCTATTGCGAGAAGACTTACGATTCTTGAAGAAATGTTCGGCCCAACGTATATTGTGTGTCGTCATTCCCACGCTGTAGAGGAAAGTATCGGGTCTGAGATGAAACCAAAGGAGCCGTTGCGACGAGATCGAAGCTAGCGTAGGGCAACGTGATATTGATCGAAGGACTTCCTCCAGTCAGACTGTTTGAAAGTTGAAAGATGATGCTCGCATTCTGTTTGATGTTGGCTTCATGAGTGGTGTCATTGACAGTATACAGGTTGTGGATTGGATCCCATGTGAGGCCAAATGCTTGTTGGAATGCCTCACATGTCGATTCAGGAAGCCATAAGTACGGAACCGTTGAATCTACGAGCGTATTGATACCTTGGGACAGGAGTGGCGTCTGGGTGCTTGAGTTGGAGTAGGTGACAGACTGTAGCCCTACTACAAGCTGCCTCGCGACCATGGGCCCAAAGGTAAACGAGACATCATTGGGGACGAATCGTGAGGCGTCGTAGCCACCTAATGTCAAACTTCCATTGGTACCGTTTTGCCCTTTCAACGGTTAGCGATGAACTTCTATATTTAAGGCAGTCTTACTGTAAGAAGCACCAGCCGTATAACCAAAAGACAAGCTGGGTATCAACTTTTCGTTTTTGAGTGAGGCCAGGAAGCTCGGCGATGTATCGGTACTGGCGAAGGTTATGTTCTGAGAAGAGAGACCTAAGTTTCCAACGTAGTAGTTGTTGGTTCTAATGCCAGCTATCACTTGATGATCCAAGGACACGTTGGCGACTCCGGATTGCCCAGGAACCCCGATAGTGTCGTAGCCGAAATGGCCGATTTGGTCTTGATCGTTGTATGGGCTACCCAGATTGGTCTCCGTTGCGAGCGCATAGAATGCATTGACGTTCCAGGTGGATGATTTCGTGGAGTCATACGCTCCACCCCGAGCTCCAGTACAATTGGCTGGGTTATCAGGGCCGCAGCCTCCAGGCTCAACAACCCAGGTTGACGACACCTCGGTCGACACCAACACTTGAAGCTGTTGAGGAGGATTGCCGACATTTATGAGGAAGGTAGACCACGGGCCATTGTCACCAATGCTGCACAAACGTATTACATCAGCACATGACCTTGAAGTCCTGTGGCAATATAATGTATACATACAAATTACCGCTTGGATCAACCACAATTGGCGCAGCTTGGATCTGCATTATGATTACTATTCTTGGTAGCACGTATGAGTACTGAATATTCTGCGGCGAAAAGAAAGAGAGGAAGAAGCTATGAGGATGAAAACGGCATCTTATTTGGGACTGGCAGTAACGAGGAATTGATGTCGGTAGGTGAAGGAAGGAAGAGATGGAACTGTGCTGACACTGCCGGCAGGATATATTAAGAAGCGGCGGTGGGATGGAAGAGAAGGGAAGAAGAACCGGGAGCTTGAAGGATGAGTCTAGAGCATGGGGATGGTGTGGCCCTTAGAACAGTAATAACATGGTTACATGGTGTGGGATGCGGAAGGGATGCGCTTCTTGTTGTTAGGTCTGATTTCATGCATCCTCCACAGTTCGCGCAGAACCCCTCTTCCTACAATATATTATCGTTCCTTCCCTTCCAACTGCTGTCTTTCTGTCGTGAATATCTGTTTAGAGAATATACGATAATTCTCTCACATTTGGGATTGCATGTGTCAATTTTGATGTTGAACAGCTTGAACCGACTGGTCAACCAGGTTGTTTGCCCGTGTGGCAGCCCGTGTTCGTTGTCCGCCATCGCCGGGAAGGCTGTGTGGGCAAGAGAAGGCTGAAGGCTGCGAGTGATTGATAAGTAGATAGTGGAGAAACCTACTCCGCAGCTTTGAAAGGAGACCAAATCAGATGATGTTGGCGCCGTCGAAAATGTAGTAAGCGCTAAGTTCACTAGCTTCTAATTAGAGTTTGGATTTGGCCATGGTTCATGCTGCAACTCTTCCTTTTCACCTCTTCCCCCACACCATCTCAACGGCTGATGTGCGATAAATAACGCAACATTCATCCAATGATACCTTATTCTCACTCCGAGGTGCAGAGACGCCCATTAGAAAGAGAACTGGACGCTTTGTCGGCCGGACTCCTACATGATCCTACCAAGACAAGCCGAGAAAGCCTTACACATCCCACCCCCCCAGCAACAGCCCCAACCGCATTCTTTCGCATCTTTACACGAGAGAACATACACAAATAGTACCAAGATCAAAAAGGAAGGTGACTATTACCGTGGATCGGAAGTCCAGTCAGCGGCCCGAATGACCAAGGTTCAGCTTGGTTCCTCTGATAGCTCAGATAACGGTCCAAAGCGGTCAAGCCCTACAGACCTCATGCGTCAGTTCTGCAAGCCGCCGACGGATGGTTGCGAGTACCTGATACTGGGAGGAAGAAGATCCTCTGGGAGTGGAGGCTCTTGTGGAGACAGCCACCATATATGAAAGCTTTCTGCCCAAATTACGTAGATCATACCAACATCTGTTTTCATACCATCCTGTCGCTAGCATATTCTCTTCAACAAAACCCTAGACAATGTCTTCCTTTTCCTGGCTGCTCTTCTTCTTCTCAATAAGCTTGCTTCAGAGTCCCGCCCTTTGCGTTCCCCAAGGTAAGGTTTCCTCTTTGGTCGGACATCTTAGGTCTTCATAAAGCTAAATAGGTGTCAATCAGGTGCACTGATTACAGGCACCGAAGCAAGCGAGTTTCTACCATCAGCTGCCCCGGACTTGGCCGGGCCAAACAAAGCCGCCACATCAGGCTGCGGTGGCTGCTATTTGGTCGCGGACGTTGCTGGTGAGCGCAAGCGAGGACTAATTCATGCATATGTGATTGCTGAATCGCCTACGACAGGAGTTGTGTGGTATCAAGAAGTGTTTATAAACACAGCCGCGACCGCTGTAGTGTCAGTAGGCGTTGGAAACGGCACGAGCGTGACAAGGACATCAATATACCAGAATGCGGGCCAATTCACCGTGGGCAACCCGACGGCTTCAACAGGCTCGGTTGCTTTAACGCAGATAAATTTCCAACCCACTGCAAATATTGGAGGAGCTATCTTGTACGACGATCGCTAGTATCTTGTAGTGCAGACACTGATCTCACTTAGGTCCTCTCCCACCGCTTACAACGTCTTTACTGGTACGACTTATGAGCATCGTCTCGAAGAAGCATGCTGAAAAATCTGCAGCGTACTCTATAACCTCGGCATACTTATCGAATGGAGTATGCATCACAACTTCTGGGTCTCCCATTCCTGTTTCCCCTGCTTATTCGGAGATCTTACCCTCTGCGAACGGCCAAGTCACTCTCGATGTAAATGGACAGCAATCATTCATCTCCCATCTGGGTTTCAGTACGTGCTCGGGTGGAGGAGAAAACGTCGTTGCGCAAGCCTTAGTCCAGGTCACGAATACGACGGCTACAACGACGAGCTCATTCACGAACATGCCGCTAGCTGCTGTGGTAGCTAGTCTGACCATAGCCCCTGTAAGTCCCCCAGACCATGTAGAGCAATGTCACGTTTTGAATGTGCTGTTCTATCTGGCGGACTCTGTTCCGAATGCGTCGAGCTCTTCGGTCCTTTCAAGACCCTCAGAGTGAAATCATCATTGCTGATAATTCCTTCTCCAGCATTCCGTCCCTGCTGCAGCACCAGGAGCCACTACGACCGCTGCCTCGACCACGATCTTCCCCTCTGTTGGTGGTAAGCAATATCCTCACCTTTAACGTTTCCTTTTCACCACCATCTCCAAGTCGCAAGTCACCTTCCTATCACCTGATACTCCTGAGATTTCCCAAGGACTCTAGAATTGCTTTTGAAGCGAGATGCTAACTCCAAAAATCCAGTACCCGAAATCGTCATTGGCAACTCGACCGTTACGCCCACCCCGAACCCCGTCGGCCTGTCGATTTTCAACGGTACATTCACAGGCCATCCCATCACGGCGACGACACCGCCCAGTGGCGTCGCCTATTACACCGGGTCAAATTTCACCGCTGGCGTGGAAATCTTCCAAGGCGCTGCACCATTGACCAAAGTCGATGCGTGGTTGGCGGTATGGGTAACTGCTTTCCTGGGTCTCGGAGCGTTGGTGTATTATTTGTAGAGTATAAGTGGGAATTATGGAGGTTTATGGCGTTTGGAAGGATGAAATGGTCAATAAGGTAGATAGAAGATAATCTTAATATCTTGAAATCGACTAGATGCATGACATTTATGAGCGTTGTCTTTAAACAAAGCCCGCCCCCAAAGAATCCCTGAACCAAAGATCCCTTGATTGGACATGAGTGCTCGACCATGTGGCCAGGCGGGAATATCCACCGGCCATTGGTCACCTGCATCCGTTCCCAAACAATCATACTCGTGCGTACGACCAACAGCAAACCGCGCCCCCGGCCCCCCCGGGCCCCCCTCTCCTTCTCTTGTAGCCTTATACTCCTCTTTCCACAGCTATCTTCTTGACTTTTCTCCCTCCCATCCACCCCTTAACCATCTTCACTCATGGGTCCCTCCATAAACAGAGCACTCATGCCGCTCAACCTCCACTCCATAGCCCCCTCCGTAGCCTCCTCCTACTCTTCTATCCTGTATACAATCATATTACTAGATCCATTGACCCTACCTTACCCGACGTATCCCCTCTTCTCTTCTCAGAAAGCCCCATCCCATACCGTCAAAACCCCGAGCCGTGTCGTCTCCCCTATCACTGCGTAATTGAATAAATGGATACGCTTGCTGCCCTTTTAGCAAACCCCTCCGCCTTTACCATGACCCCGTACCGTGCAATATGCGACTGCACCTCCACTGCGGTGCGGGAGCAGTGCCAGACTCGCTGATTTGGAGAGGCTGAAGGTTGGTTTTCCTGGTGAGGTTGGCTGGGAGTTTGCGTGTTTGTTGTCTCGTTTGCCTGTGTCAAAAGGTACACAGAACACTTCAGCCCCAAACGCCAAGACCTGTAAGGCAAGCTAGTGCCTTGGCATTCCGTGGCTCTGCAAATCGTCGATTTTTTCGGCAGAGGCAATCGGCAGATCAGAAACCTCATAACGGTAAATCGTACTTCGTACATGTTACTCTCGTACCTTGTACTCTGTCCTGCGTCCAACCTCCGTCCAATTAAGCAAACGTCTGCTTACTTGTACGCAACGCTCTCACCGACTCTCCCATTGAAGCAAGTAAGCACTCACTCAGCCAAGGGCAACTTCTGACGTACCTTACCTACGTATGTAAGAAATTACCAGAACCAATCGCATCAAAGCTCAATCGTTCATGCGACGCGCGATGGATAACGTCAACCTCCCCCCCCGGCCCGGGCATCTGCATGATGCTGAACTGACGAGTACTTCTAGAGAATTGAAAATAGTAGTATGGAGCCAGCTGTATGTCTGACTTCCCTAACCTGCAGAAACCTTACGTGCGGCATTATCTGCTATTCGTTGAAAATATAGAATATGCAACGTGCAGCCTTATCACATTTTGCTATGCTGGAGGTAGAAGTATTCCTTGCATGCATGGTGCATGCTGTGGAATCGGCGATTGTCGATATGCAAATCACCATGTGAGCCTGATCCGTACATCTGCTCCCTCCCCACATAACATACGCAGCCCCATCGTCAGCTGCACAAAACAAGCCCCCTACCCCTGCTCTCCCCACGACAGAAAGGCAAGAAGGAAGAAAGGCTAGAGGGATCACTTACCGCTTTAAGTTCCTCACCTATGCACCTACCTACCTACATCAGGGAGAGTACCCTAGGTATCCTCCGAATCCGGTCAGCATGTCTATCCTATCTAGCCAGATACGTACATAAGGTACGTACAAGCAATAGCGTTGCATTAGGCCGTCATCGCCGATCCCTTTGACGTGATCGTTTGCAGGGCGGCTGTAGAATAGGGCTGTCTTTTTCCCCATTTCTGGAGACCTCAGTTCTTCCAAATCTATGGATCATGTCTTGCCATAAGCAAGTACCTCATAAGCAAGCCTTGACCTTGCTCCCCCCGACCCTCATTGGTCCCGCAACTTCTGGAGTCCTTGCAAGTACCATTCACCAGTGATGGTATTTTATTTTTTGACGCGGTTGAAGCATTAACAATATTGCCGTGCGAATTCATAAATCGGAGGATTTGGATCAGATTATTTTCTATGATTGGAATCTAAATGCACGGTTGTTCGCACGCATGCATGCTGTGGGATATAAAAACATCATTCCCGGGTTGCGTTGGTGATGCTGGGTGTATGTACCGTTGGTCAGCGGCTAACCTGCATGAGAGGTGGAGCTGGAGCTGGAGCTGGAGCTGGGGGCGCCAGAGGTGCATGTGCATAGGGTAGAGGCGTTGCTGTTTTTTACGATTAGGCATGGGTCGGAGACCGTTGTAGGCATTGTAGATGTTGACGGTCTCATGATGATGTGGACAGTCTATGATACCCACAATAACCACACCGTACATACATACAAACATGCACCTAATCGAAAACATCAACCATGTACGTCCGCCCCTTTGACTCCTCAAGCCACTTCTCCGCTTCCTCCACTCCACAGCAACCGCCTTGCCACTCCATCCGCAACTTCTTCAACACCCTTTCGACTCCATCCGCCAGCGCCCGGCTCCCACACACATACATCATTGCACCTTTGTCCACCAGGCCACGGACCTCGTCTCTCTCATCCCACAGCCGATCTTGCACATACATCCCTACCCCTTCGCCTGCCGCCCCTGTCTCCGGGCGCGAGCATGCCCATCGCACGTCGACGGCACCCATCTGTACCCAAGCTTCCAATTCGTCGACGTACAATCGATCCATATTTTCATCTCTGTAGCCCACGTACAGCAAAGCGGGACCTATCGTTCTGCCCAGGGCTATTAGTACCGCTCGCTCCTCTACGAAGCCTCGGAATGGCGCAATCCCTGTGCCGGCGCAAAGCATGATCATTGGCGCTGACATACGAGGCTCTACTGGCATGTGGAAAGCTGGTGCGCTCGATTGGACCTTGGTCAGGAGCCGATCACCCGGCCGGAGTGAAGCGAGGTAGTTGGTGGAAACACCAAGGAAACGCTGAGACTTGTTCGCAAAGGACGGAGCGTCGAGGACAGAGTAAATGATGGTGCAGACACCAGGATTCTTGAGTGGGGAGCTAGAGATGCTGTACTGGCGGGGTCTTAGAGACGGTAGCATGGCAAGGTATGTTTCGAATGGAAGACCGATGGCTGGGTAGGTTTCCAGGAGATCCAAGACGCTGGTGTTCAAGGCTGTGATATACGAAGAAAAGTAGTTGCCCCCTGTGCTTTTGAGGCACATTCTAGTGGCCGAGTCGCTCGTGTGATGCATCAGCGTTTCAATGTTGCGACGAGTCGCTGGTTGGCTAATTTCGACGTAGGAACCAAGCACCTCTGAGATACGTAATGGAGTGCCACGAGGTAGGAACGTATCCTTGGACTTGATGTAGACACACCCTTCCCAGGGAAGATTGAACTTATGGATGACCCTTTCGATGTTCTGATGTGGGTTCTCAGGGAGCACTGCAAGGTAGTCTCCGGCTCTGTACGTGATGCCAGCTGGGAGCTGCAACTCGATATGCTTCTTCATTGATCCGTTGCTAAGGGCTGCCGCCTTGCTTTTCAGCACCAGGGTTTCTTGAACTTCGTGACGAGACCCGTGAGATTCTGGCCCGCGAGAAATAGCGAGGTCTAAGGCAGGTACGCAGTCAGATGCGGGATCTTTTCCACCACCGAAGCTTGCCTTTACACTTGGCCAGAGCTTCTCATCTTCCCACTTCCCGAAATCGTCGAAGATCGTGTTGTTGGAGACATCGGCCGCTCCACGATCGACGAGTCTTCGAGTTCTTGGCTTTTCCAAACCATAACCACTGATTTTAGGGACGCGCTGATATGTTTCTTTCCCATGACCTTAACAGACAGCATTAGCGCCACAAAATTAAGATCAGTCAAGGCCAACTTACGATTTTCGCAACCAAAAACCTCGTACGTTGGTCCTGAAGATTACATCCCATCAGCATCTAGCTGTAAGCTTCGTGGCACAGGCTACATGCCATATATTTCTACAAGGCCTTCCAGACTTGCGGTCTCTTGCACACAATCGACATCATAGGTGTTGCCGACGAGTGGTTCGCCTGGAGGCGTCGGGATCTTCCCCATTGCGCGCGCAGGAAGGATTAAGGAAGGAGTTTACGAGGCTCATTCACCCAAGGAGCGGGAATGCTGTACAAAGACGGGCTCTCAACAAAGCACTGGACGAGGAGAAGCAGTGAAGAAGAAAGAAATTGGTCAGCTGCGAGTCGCCATGTGCAGGTGATCAAGTCCTCTATATGCCTCATGAACCGTGCCAAAGGATGCATCCCTCAATCAGCGATTGCGAACCCTACTTGATTGACTATGTGCGGGACGTAGCAATCGCCTCGACCATGGAAGCCTTTGCCATATCGCGCCATATTGCCCATCGGAGACATGTAGTCAACGCTCCTAGCTACAGAATATAGGCTGCCATATGTCGTGATTAGGCAGACAATTTGCAAGCTACGCATCGGTGTATCAAGATACAAAGCGGTCTTAGCAGATAACAAATGCCGGTGAAGTTGCTTGATGCACCATGACTGCTGCGAAGATTCCACGGGCCATGGAAGGATGAAGGCGGAAGGGACGGAAGACGGCAGACGGAAGCCGCCGACGACTAGTTCAAATGAGGCTAGCGCATACATATCAAGACGCTCTTGGACAGCTTTCAAGATAAACCCGCAATATTTCCGAGTTGTATGGCTTCAACGAGGATTATTTCCGACTGTATGGCTTCAAAATGGATTACTCCCGACTACATGGCTTCAATGAGTGGTGTCTCCGATGGTCCGGCTTCCACGAGCGGGCTCGTTTCTATGCACTGCCTATATTCGGCCCCATCTGTTTCTCTGCATGGCCCAAATCATCCGAGCTTTCAACCGTTGTGTTTTTCATTCGTCAAGGTGGTCTTAAAGCATGTTGACATCATAGTAATTCTCAAGGTTATCAGATCATCTCACGTGTATGCGCACTCTTGTACTGAGCACTTGCTCAATGTAGTATCTTTAACCCGTCCTCCGCTTTCCATTTGCACAGCCATTACGATTCTGTAGATTTTCCTTTGCAAACAGCAGAGCAAAAGATACTTGCATTGTGATCTAAAGCATTCACTGCCCATATCTCATCCTCTACTTAACAATATCTTCCTTCCATTAGTTTCAATCATCATGCCTCCAAGGTTGGGCAATGTCTCCGCCGGCAAATTACAGTCTTCACCCTTGACGACGCTCGCAGATACGTGGAATCTAGCCAGCTAGCTCTTTTAGAGCTTGACCTTACCAAAAGATTTGTGCTGACAAAACAACAGCCGGAGGTGGACCAGGCATGACGGAGGCGCTTGCTTGTCATCCTCTAGGTAAGCAGATATTCTTGGAACTACTCGCAACGACTCTTCACTCATAAACTTGTCCAGTTACTGTCAAATTCACCATGCAGCTTGCATCATCGCCGCACAGTGCCAAGGTAAGCTGCCCCATACTCTGTCTACAATACCCAATCAAGTGCATGCGCTTACTCCAAGACCGTTGTCCAAAATCTTATGTGTCTGAGCACTTCTCCAGGACCAAACATACGGCTTGGCCAATACGGTCACGGCTATCGCTCGAAATTCCCCACTTTCTTTTCACAATGGCTTCGTACCCGTCTTCACCGGCATAATAGCTAAGATGGGTATATGTTCTTTAAGTTTCGAGTACTACAAGTCAATGCTTGCCGATACCAGATCCGCCAATCCAAGTAATAGCTTTGACAGACCGGGGGACTTTTGTCGGTGAGTAGCAATAGACTATACCAAACTTACTATCTTTTTTAGCTCATCCACGCCTGTTCTCAGACCAAATACTGATAGTTGAACCCGCCATGCAGCTGGTCTCGCAGCCGGCGTCACAGAAGCAGTCACCGTAGTCACACCCATGGAAGTCCTCAAGGCCCGATTACAGGTTCAGAAGATTAGCAACAAAGAAACCGGCGACGTGCCCAAATATCGTAATGCTGCCCGGACGGCCTATCTCATCGCCAGAGAAGAGGGCCCTCGCGCTTTGTTCAAAGGCATGGCATTGACTGCGGTGCGGCAAGCAAAAAGACGTATCCGGTACTTTTTGACCTTCCCTATGCGAATGGCAAGAATCTGACCCCTCCTGCAATAAACCCGATGACCTATACGAAGCTGCAGCAAGCCCTCCGTGACCGGCAGCCCAAGTACCAAGGCCAGGAACGCAACCGCCCTCTGCGGCCTTGTCGCCGGGCCCGCCGGTCCCATGTCGATTGCTCCCATCGACACTTTTGAGTGCGTTCATGCTCCTTCCCTCCCCCCCAAATCCTTCAAAATCTAACCCCCTATCTCACAATCACAAACGCTCGTCCAACGCAATCCCACTCTCCACCCGGTCCCTCGAGCCTTTCACACACCGTCTCCATTGCCCGCACGCTCTTCCAACAGGAAGGTCTCAGGGCGCTGTATAAAGACATTACGCCTCGGATTATGCGCATTGCACCGGACCAGACCAGGCTATCACTTTTACGATTTACGAGCTTTTAAAGGCGGAGGTGTCTGCATAGAGCTATGGTGAGAGGGGAATTCTCTTGATGGGAACGTGAGCGGTCTTGTCTGAGTAAGGGGTGGCAGCGCTTCGAGGTAGGGCTGGACTTTGGAGTGGGTGCTAGAGGGTGTCAGATCCGTTACCATGTCATCATTCTAAGCCTTCGTCGCATGCTCACTTCCCCGCAAGTAGACGAAATTGGACATCACAGTTTTCAGGAAAGGGTATACATTTATTATAACCTTTCAGCCCATCAAATTTTCAAGAACAACCTTCCCTTCTTCTCCTCTCCCCTCTTCTCCCCCTTCTTTCCTCTCCCCTCTCTTCACCCCCTTCTCTCCTCTCCTCTCCCCTCCCCACCCCTAACCCCCGCCTTCACCCAACCAAGAATCACTCCAAACCCCCCAAACCCCTACAACTACTACAAATACACAGTAAGTACCTTATCAGACCCACACACACACCAACCGACCAACCTACCGACCAACCTACAGACCAACCCAGTCCAGTCCAATCCAGTCCAATTACATGTACATATACATGTATAGTATTTCTTTTTCTTTTTTCCTTTCTTTCTTTCTTTCTTTCTTTCTTGCACCCTGTAGAAGAAGAAGAAGAAGAAGAAGAAGAAGAACGCTATTCAGCAATAACTGATTTTCAGAGCGGTTGCGTGGGTGGGTGGGTGGGTGGGTTATTGATTGGGTGATTGGTTGATTGGTTACTTACCCCTCTATTCGGATTCGGGCAGGCTGGGGAGGCTGAGATGGGTGGGGGTTGGGGGGGCGGAGAGGGGGGGGGAAGAGGGGAGAGGGGAGAGGGGATGATGGGGGAGGGGGGGCAGAGGGGATGATGATAGGGGAGAGGGGATGATGGTAGGGGAGAGGGGATGATGATGAGGGAGCAAGACCCGTGGCTTGTTGGGTGGGTGGGGGTTGGACTGGGGATTGGGGGTTAGGTAAAATAACAACAGAGGCATTTATCGCGTCGTTGGCACGCAGTACACGAACAATTGCTGCGTTTATGCTACTATGGGATGATGACACTCTGGGCTCTTGGATATTTTGCACAGAGACGACTTTGATTGTTTTGCGCATCACGTGCCCTGTGTGACGGGTATATCAATACAGAGTGTTATCATCAACATCATTAATTTATTCATGTTGCGGTTCCCCAGCTCCCTCTAAAATGCCAAAGGAATCGCTTCCGGAGAAAATCTTTTACAAAGCCCGCTAACAGGCTAGAACAAAACACTGAAACAGAGAGGAAGCGGATCGGAACGCTCAAGCGGCAGCCAACATGACCTGGCCCTCAAACAGCCGCTGCGCGGTCCGATCCACCGTCACACCGTCTATCCGCGGTCCAAACGGACTCACCCTGACATCCGCCAGCATCATCCCGCCCCTCTGTCCAATACACACCTCGCCACCAACAAGCGTGCTCATCTTCTCGCTGATCTGCGGCACGTCCGCCTTCCCCGGCGCATCCCTCCTTTCTTCCGGGGGACGACCGTCACGGGACAGATCGGACGCGACGGTGCGGGAGATGCCCGTGGCCGCACCTAGGCAGACGGCGCCCGTGAGCTGCAGAGTGGGGTGGACTTGGCCCATGCTGAAAGCGGTGACGTCGATGTCGGGTTGGCGCTCGTTGTCCGGACTGCCCGTGTGTGCGTTGATGCGGGGAGGTGACAGGACGGCGATTTTTGGTGTGGCGCGCGTGCGAGCTGCGGCTTCGATGTCCGGCGCTAGGCCCATGGTGACGGCGCCTTTCCGGCGGATAGACTCGATCATGTCTAAAGAGGTTGGAGCGTTGGGGCCGAGCTGGTGGTAGACGGGCGGGAGCGTGGTTGAGTTGACGAAGATGAAGGGGTTTGCGGCGTCGATGAGGGTGGCTCGGACTGTGACTTCGTTGGGAATGCCGCGAGAGGCAACCGTGATGTCGTCTTGTCGGTGCCCGGATGGAAAGAGTCTGCCGGTCATGCTACCCCCTGGGTCTTCAAAGGTAAGGCTGATGCGAGACCCAGAGCCTGTGTAACCACTGATGCGGTGGTCACCTTGTTGCAGGAACCTACCCTCAGGACTTACTGCAACCGTGGAGGTGATGATACGCCCGGTGTTGGTGTTAAAGATTCTGATGTCGAGCTAGAGGGTGACTTTAGTGAGACTTCGCTGAATGTTCAGAGATATGTGGTGGGCAAGCAAATGTGAGAGGCTCCAGTGGGGCTAGACGTGCCACCTTACCTCTTTTTGTCCTGGGCTTGCAGTCACAAGTCCCTCGTCCAAGGCAAAGGGCCCCACACCTGAGGCCATGTTGCCGCAGTTCCCAGTCATCTCGACCCTTTTCGAACCAACTGCAACCTGCGCAAAAGTGTAATCGAGGTCTACGCCCTCCCGTTGAGACTTGCCAACGACTGCGACCTTGGACGTAGTTGACGTGGCACCTCCAACGCCGTCCAGCTGTCTCCTGTCGCCGGTAGCAGAGCCCATTGCTGAAAGCAGGATGGGATTCCATTCATCCGTGTTTTTCGGCAGATGATCCCGATGAAAAAACAGACCCTTGGAAGTGCCTGACCTCATCATGACTGCTGGGATGGAACGTTGAGGCACCTCATTTCGTTGCCCGATCCAAGGCATAGCCACAGATGCAAAAGTCTGATGAAGTAGGACGGACTTTGTGAAGTGATTCAAGGTTTGTGTGACCCTGGTGAGTGTCCTTGGTACTGAAGCAGGCATTTGCCAATGTGCGAGAAAGCAGGCATGATAGAATGGGACACCTTATATAGACACGACAATAGAAGCATCATTAGACCCTGACCAAGCCCTATGACGCTCAGCTTCAGCGACATTCTCTTTGGGGGCGGCCGACTGCCTGCTCTCCATGGGGCAGCTGGAACAGGTGAATGCAATCGCCTCGCTTCCTAAGTGGATAGCTGTCGAGGGTCCGTAGCTGCGGTGGTGCATGGGCGGACCGATATTGCGGTGAAGCTGTCGTGGATCATGGCAGCTACCTCGAGCCTATAGGGAGTGCATAGGGAACATGCGCATATCGGGGGTCGACTGGAAGACAGGCGCTTCCACGGAGGATACTGCTAGATTCCCACGGCATGTAAGACACAAGCCCGGAATGCTACATCAGCTCGCCTCATACCAATCTGATATTGGAAATCGTTGTGATGCATACATAACAAGAACAAGCCTGGTGTGGTTGTTGAACTGCGGCCTTCGGCTGAAATTTCCCCCTCATTCTTCTACACTAGGATTTCTCCGCGGCTCTGCCGCTTTTTGATTCCGCCCTCGAATCGGATTACTGAGTAGGTAAAAACATAACAGTAGCCGTGCATGTATCTGTATCTGTGTACTTCGTATTTCTCCTCATCCATTCCACGCTGCATCCGCGGCTTTCCTAGCCTGTGCCAATCCCCGCCATAAATTGATCAAGTACAAGTATCTCGTATCTCTACCCTTGAACCCCTTGGACCCTTGAGACCCCTCCTTACCCAAGAAGCAACAATCATTACTACATTCAGCACATCATGACCATCCCCAACACTCTACACTCATAGGCTTGAGATACCTGTCGAACTCAAAAATATCCAACGGTTCCTTACAAAAAGCTGATGAATGTCCTGCTGAACTTTAAAGATATTCAACGAACATCTTGTTTGTTCTATCTTTGGTGGTGCTTTAACTCATTCATTAATTCATTCATTAATTA
Organism: Xanthoparmelia taractica; assembly: GCA_033085395.1. Lineage (NCBI taxonomy): Eukaryota > Fungi > Ascomycota > Lecanoromycetes > Lecanorales > Parmeliaceae > Xanthoparmelia > Xanthoparmelia taractica. The sequence goes on from JANQBS010000181.1 coordinate 69,907, forward strand.
ATTATACTCCAACGAGGAAATCACTCATTTCGAACAAGACTCCTTTTCACCTTCCAAACGTGCCCAGCGACCCTGTATATTGCATTGGTCCACCGTAATCGACAAGTCCAGTGTAATTGTCGTACCCGTCTCCGCCGGCACCACCAACACCAGCGTGGCTGTAATCGATACCAACAGGATCGAACAACGACGTATCGTATGCATTGCTCCATTGGAAGTCTTGGTTGAGAGGTAGTGCCGAACGCTGGTACGGCGTCGGTACCATGTGGCTGCTCAGCGATGTGCTAGATGGACTCGTGCTCAGTTGGCCATCAGCGAAGCTTTGCAGGATCCCATCCATGTCGCCCTCAGGAACGATGGCGTTATTCGACGTCATTTCCCTCTCCAACGCCCTGGACCGACTTCGCTCAGGGGACGACTGCGCCAGCGGGAAGTCTACAGAGCTTTCCGTACTCGCATATCCACTACTTGACCGGTTGTCTCGGCCAGATCGAGCGCCAGATGAAAGCGGTTCCTCTTGACAGACCACCCCCATTCGATTCATCAGCCTTATCAGAGAGGCTTTTGCGTTGTCAACTCCAGGATTCGTTTCGCGGTTTTGATTCAGGAAATCCAGACACGTCCGCAGGCAAGGACTCGTGTCAGACGTCGGAACCTGAAGCCCGGCCATACGCACGTGAATTGTTGCACTTACGTATGTTGCATATGCGATGAGATATGGCGCTTTGCGGACAGTAAAGGTACGGTCGTACGCCATCAAGAGACGGACGATCTCTGTAGCGGCTGCGGCGCATGTAGCAAGCGATTCCGGAGCATCGGCAGGAGGCGTGGTGAAGCTGTGGGCCCTCGCAAGCAGAGGATGGTGAAGTTGGATGACCAGAACGTGGTACATACATCTAGAAATACCGACACTCGTTATCATATCATTTCAGGGCAACCCACAAATTGGGACAGAGTACTTACAACAATGACAGCACTGAAGGCGGCGGCACAACCTGAGCAGGATCCGAAGCGTTGAACTTTAAGTGATCTTCGAGATCATCAAACCAGTGAGTCAGCTTCGCCTGTAGGTGCTTGATATGTTCAGTCAGACTCTGTAGTCCGTCTTCCTGGCTTCGTTTGGCGTAGATTTTATTCAGAACCTCGTTCATGATGATGCAAAGTTTGCAAAGACTTGTAAATGTGGAGACGCTATAAGCAGGTGTCTGCGGGTAATGTCGTGATCCCAAGCCTTCAAGAGGTTGCCAGAGTTCTCTTTCTTCATAATGATCAAGGAAACTCAATGGCACCCTGCAGTCGTCCCATTGAAGATCCACAGGCCTTCCCTGGTAGAGAGATTGAATCTTATCAATTACTGCCAACCTTGATTAGAGTACGTTTCCTTCAGGGATCTTGAGGTCTTTCAAAGTTGTCATACCGAACGCTGCCCAAAACACCCTTCTGCGGATCTCGAGGTCTTCTTCCGATAGTTGCTCAGAGGTGAAGGGCGATGACCCCTCTATATGCATACCAAGATCAACCATCATCCTGCATGCCAAGCCTGCGTACATCCAAGCCGCGCTCTTCTCCTCGCCGAGCGCAAACAGAGAGCGTGTCATCACCAGGAGAGCCTGTATTGTAGTGACCTCGCTCTTTTCCATAGCTGACGCCAGTAGTTCCTTTACCCTTTTTCGGAACGCCCACCCGGAAGTCCCTACATTGGCCGGATCAGATCTAGTCTCCACTCTCGAAGAGAACTTTGATGCTCCGAAATAGATGGCGTTCAAGAGGAGTTTTGAAAAGTAAGGGCCTTGACAAGCCATGTCTCTCATGAATGCGGGCCTGTATGTGATCAAATAGGAGTGATGCTGACGATTCCAATGACAAGATAACAGGTGCATAGCAAGGTCCGGGTCAACGCCATCGAAATCTAGTGTATGCGAATAGTAATTGGAGGCTTCGAGTCGACCTAGATGTGAGAGAGACGGTGAGTTGTCATCATTATGGAACAGTGTCGAGTTGAGTCAAGGTGAGGACGTACGCTGTTTGGCAGCCTCCCTTTCCAGTCGCTGGCTCAAGAGACCCGGATCAGCGGGGAAAGAACCCGTAGAGGAGTTGGCAGGATAATCTTGGTCGTCGCCAAAGCTGCCTGGCGTATCTTCCAGCACTGATACGCTCGTCAGGCCAAGAAATCTTGATTGACCTCTCGCAGACGGCCGCCTCCTTGGACCCTCAGATAGCCGATCACCACTCCAACTTGGAGGAGTGGTCGCGGCCGAGCTTGGCAAGCTGGAAGTGATAGTGGAAGGAGCTGCATGAGTAACTCGCGCTGCATCCTGATGTGTTTGCTGTATGTTATGGCCCGAAGGTCCAGCGCCGCTGAGGTCCTCTAGGCGTGATCGAAGGCTGCGGTTTTCCTCCTCCAACTGCGATACACGACTGTCTACCGGCGGCTGACCAGAAGAAGTAGCCCTGAGAAAAGGTCATCGCACTACATCAGATTAGTCGGGACGGGCTTACCTCTTCTTCTTGGGGTTTTGAGCGTACACGCATTCTTGATCATAAACAGTGCAATTCGTACAGCGGGGTTGTTCGTTGTTGCATCTCATCTATCAGGCGTGAACCCAGCATCAACGGAAATGGCGAGACCGCTGATGGATACCTTTCGCTTTCGGCAGTATGTACACGCTGCCTGCGACCTTTGTCGGGTGCCTTGACTAGTGGCAGTCTCCATGTTGCACGCCTCGTCGAACAAACAAGGCTAGGACTGGTTGCTTTTATGCGTAAGATACACACGCAACCGAATCCTGAATCAGCTGATAAATGACTGTAAGATAAATCAGAGTCAGGTAGGTTGAATCCAAGCATTCATGTGGGGCGCGAAAATTGTTCAGTTTGGTAGCGTAGAAGGTCGGTGAGAGACAGAACGAGGGGCAGGTCCAGAAACACCAATATCCGCTAATGGCTTAGACACATGGCCTTTGTCAAAGAATTCAGCTATCTGAAGATTGAATTTGAGGCTGCTATTATTCAGGGTTCGGCTTACTTTGCTACAGTGACACTAGCAACAGATTGGTGGTTGGGGGCGTAAGATTAATTGGCACAACGGAAATGTCCGTCGCGAGGATGATGGTGCGTGTACTAGTTGGGTAAGGTGGTAAGGCAGGTATCTGGTGTAACAAGCTCATCTGCCAAGAGACGACACAGGGCAACAAGCTTCAAATCATCTGCGCCATGTCTTTAGTGCGTTGGCGTATACCCGTGTTTGCCCTTGGCCTGATAAGGAGGAGACACGGCGTTGAATTTGAATGCGAATGTAACGCTGAATCCCTTGGCATGCAGTACTTCGTATGCGGCAGGTTTTATGTTGGTTTGGAGACTACAGTAAGCAGGGATCTTAGCGTCTCCGCTGAATATGTGACTTCCCTAAGCTTAGTACTAGCTCTTTGCCCATGGTGCCCGAGATCACTATACTCTTTGTGATCTGATTAGCTAGATAAACTGCGAAGAAAATCAGTCATTTCAGAATTCATACTAGGAATTCCTGCTTAGCGCGGCACTAGCGTATAACCTGCCGCATACGAAGGTGCCTATTCGTTATATAGTTGCTCGGCTTGGAAAGGTCAAGCTGACAAGGTAGCGCGCCATGCGGCCCGGTCCTATTGAAGTAATCTTAGGCGAGAATTCAAACGGCCGGGCAAGGCTTCGCGCACGAGTCCGTGGGTGGCCTCATGATAGGCTTAATCATGCTCTGCATCAGCCTGGCTCCCTGGAGTGGGGGCAAGGTATGGAAAAGGGCGAGCGGACGCAGAAGTTTATGGAAATGTAACGTGCAGAGCGTGATGGCAGAGATCAGATTGTACGTACTTTATTAAAATCCTACCCCACTCATTTTTACTCCCGGGCCTCGACTCTGACTCTTCGCGCTTCCCTTTCATCAGGGACCCACTTAAATTCAACCCAGAGCATGGGACTAGCAAGTTATCAGGAACACCGAGATAGTTGTAACAGACCCGGCGCGGCTCATCGCTTCGATCGCTTATATGATAGTCGTTGTTCCCACCGCTCCAAGTAAGCGTCTCACCAGACTGTTGGCCGCAGTGGTAGCGGCAGCGCTTTCAGGATTACAAATCCACGAGCATCCCGCACATCACGTCGTAAATACCTATCAGGCAGAGACAGATGATAGATTGCCAGAACAATAGCGCCGCCAGGTGTGCCTCGAATTGCAGAACCCAGCTGTGGGCGAACCAAGCGCCAATGCCCAGTACAAGAAGAGAGTACATGACCTGGTCACGGGCATTTTCGATTGAGAACTTCCTCAGATCGTCGCCTCGCTTGACATCAATGGTAATGTTGTTAGCTCTCGCAATCCGTTAATAGTTGATATCGTTCAGCTTCACACAAGAGGGACGCAAGAACGCAGCCCATCCCTTATGGAACGAACGCGAGGCCAACTTGGAGTTCGTCGGATCCGTATATATCTCCAAAAAGGTGCAGAAGACTGGCAGTCACATTGAAATATGGCGTGTAGACCAAAGCGTTGTGGATGAGAATAATGGCCACATCTTTCTCCATGATGATGCCGATCGTTTGTAGAGGGTCTAGCCACTTTCACGTAGGCTTGGCAGCTTGGGGTCAGGCTTGATGGCGTGCTCTGTGTTTTGGACAGCTTTGACAGCTCTGCAATCGGTCTTGCGTGTCTTCACATAATTGAGGATGGACATGTTCCACCGGCGTGGGGGCATTGAGCCATTTGTGACGATGTGTGTGCCAGTCTTGGGGAAGGCAACTAAGACGGGAACAAAGAACACCACCGACGTGATCACCAAGAACCAAATTTTCGACCTCCAACCGAAAGACTGAATAAGGACTCCTAAGATGGGTCCAATGGCTTGGCCAATCATAACATCAAACACCACGAAGCTTATATGAGTGCCCCTTTCTGCCACAGATGAGACGTCTGCTACCACGCCATTGCCCCAGTGCTACAGCACCACTACTTCCGGTGCTTTCAAGACACCTGAGTATGAACATTGCCGTATAGGTTTTTTGCAGTGCTAGCCCCATATTCGCGGTGGTGACAGTCACGAACCCCCAAGATATATGCAGCTCGGCGCCCCGTCACGTCGAGGGTGCTAGACCTAGGAATTCTTTGCAGGATGTCAAAGCGAGGTTGATGAGCTCGCGAGCAACGTGCATCTCGGCCGACAGCGTGTCCAGTGCCAGGAGAAACATATCAGCTGGAAGGAGGAGAAGAGCCCAGCGGACGCTGTTATGAAGATGATGTAGCGCTTCTGGCGTGTCGAAAACCGAGTCGCTCAGTTTCTATACGGTGAATTGTTTCCGGCTCTTCCACATCCTTTTCAGTCGTCACACCGTGAGGAAGCTCCTGGTCAGGTAGATTTGCCAGCGCCTGTGTGCTCAGAATGCCTAATCACGCGTCAGGTGCGTGTTCATCCAACGTCGGTCGGTTTGGAGGATGATCTGGAGACTTTTCGATCCTGAGAAAGTGTGGCCGCTGATTGGAAATGGCTGCTGCAAAGACGGTACGTGCTAGAGACCCTTTCTTGTGTTGGTTTGTAAAGGAATTAGGGAAGCATCGAAGATTGGTTAGGGGCACCTAGGAATACGCCCCGTAGCGAGCTCGTACGAGCGTAGGGCTGGCCCTAAGGCAGCCCTGTTCAGAGTCTGAATTACTGAGACTTCAGGAGGAAGTCATGTCTAGATATAGCATCCTCCCTCAGCACACGGTAGGCATTATGATGCTGTGCTACACAATCGATTGGCTCGCAGGATCTACTTTTTCCAGTGAAGATCGCCTAAAGAGGAAGACAAATCGACGAGGGAACGCGCGGCAGTCACAAAAAGTTGGGTGGACAACTTTGATAGGGGCAGTGAGGGGTTACGTGTAGCGGGGATCGTTGTCCACCGATTTATTATTGTCACCGACCCTCGGAAAGGGCACACAGAAAAGCCCGCACCTAACCGCACCCTTCACTACACTATGTTTACTTTACTCAAGAAAGGATCTTGAGGATAAATATATTCATCCGAATACTTTCAACAAGTTTTGTGAAATTGGAGGGGTACGGGCTCTTCTATCGCCCGCATGACCGGACAAGTTCAACTTTAGCCTAAATCTAACAAGATCGGGCTTAGATCGTTTTGAGATAGCCTGGGTGAACTGTTTTATTGACTAGCGCTTCCGTGGTCCATGGCATGTCAATATTTAGGGGCATCTGTGCAGAGCGGAAAAGCAGGACGGCGGAGCCATGGCCGGACAGGTAACAATGCTCCACGAACGACTGGGTACCACGTGCCTGGATGCCGTGCTCTATGGGTGTGATAACTGTATATGCAGCACGATTGCGTAGAGCCACCTATACTGAGACTTCGACAAGCCTGTGAAAGCTAGCTCCAACTGTTGAGTAAACATGCTAGAGCCTACTTAAGAAAGCCAGTGGTCCCATGAATAGGTAAAGCAAGAAAATTATCTCAAACACGAAAACCCCACATTGTCCAGTCTCGTTGGCACATTGTGGAGCATACACGGTATTCCCATTTAGCTCTCATCCTTCTCCTCCTCTTGCCCAAATTCCTCACCATGCTTGACACTAGGTATCAAGCGCCAGCCAGCGCACCAAGCGGGCCCACCGGTAGAGTTTGCGATTTCGTGGCCTCCATTGAATTGGACGACGTGCCACGCGAGGTGAGAACAAATGCAAAGTATATCATCCTCGACGGCATAGCTTGCGCGTTGGTAGGTGCACAGCTGCCATGGAGCCGCACAGCAGCCAAGGCTGTTCTGGATATGGAAGGGTCTGGCAATTGCACTGTCATAGGTTGGAACCGAAGACTTAACCCCATGAGCGCAGCAATCCTGAACAGCACCTTCATACAAGGGTCTGAGCTTGACGACGTTCATGCCGATGCACCATGGCATGCCAGCTCCGTGATTCTACCTTCTCTTTTTGCTGCAGCAGAACATGCAAGCCGGGGAATGCAAGGTCCTAAGAAGTTCGATGGGGCTTCCTTCCTCCTGTCTACCATTGTCGGTTTCGAAATTAGGTCACGAGTCGGTCTGGCCTTGTATGGCTCCGAGATGCTGAGCCGAGGTTGGCACAGTGTGAGTCGCGTCTGCGAAATTTAATCGCGAGTATTGCTAAATGATGTTGGAAAGGGCGCGGTCTTTGGGCCGCCAGCTGCTGCTGCCGCGGCGTCGAAGCTTCTCGGCTTATCACCAGAGGAGATCGAAGACGCATTTGGCACAGCATGCACTCAAGCAGGCGGTCTGGCGGCGGCTAGGTACGAGAGCATGGCTAAAAGAATGCAACATGGTTTTGCCGCCAGAAACGGGCTGTTTGCCGCGCTGATGTCGAAAGAGAGCTACACTGGTATTGACAAAGTCTTTGAAAAACCCCATGGAGGTTTCTTATCAACATTCGGTAACGGTTCCAATCACGACGAGCGCTATCTGCCAGCCAAGCTTACCGAAGGGCTGGGAGACAACTGGAAGGGTATGTCTGGCATGAGAGTCAAACCTTATGCGTCCCAGTTTTCGACGCATGCTGCCATAAATTGCATACAATTCCTCCAAGAGCAGTATCCAGAGAGATTTGCATGTCTCGAATCCATCCAGAGAATCAAAATCACATTGGCTGAGGCGCCATTTGCCCATGGGGGTATGTCCTTCTCTACCTACCCAGGAGAAAGCACCAACTGAGGGGCTTTTAGGTCATCAGGTGCAACGTCCCCTGAACGCGTTAGGGGCTCAAATGAGCACCAGGTATACAGCAGCCGCTCAACTGCTCGACAGATCAGTTCTCCTGCATCAATTCAATTCGACTAACCTCGATCGTGATGATATTTGGCAGCTTGTGGGAAAAATCGACTGCGTCTGGGACCGCGAGTTTGATAGGCTGAGCCCATGGTATACTAGAGTCACGGTAGATTTTGGGAAAGGTTATACGATCTCTCACGAAATCCTAGCACCAAAAACTTACCACGATGCGCTTTCTAACGAAGCAATCCGCAGCAAATGGTCAGTGCTAGCTGATAGTGTTCTGAGCGCGGAGCGCAAGGCCCAGATTGAAAAGACTGTGCTGGACATGGAAAACTTGAGCGACATCAGTCAACTCATAAGGTTGTTAGAGGCCGAGGTCAAGAGCCCCATAGATTGATAGTGATTTGCGAGTGGCACTGCATTTTCTCGTCGGCATTCAAAGTATTCTGTTTGGTCTTCAGAGAGGAAAGGATCTTCTCAAAGCCGCTGTAGTAGTGTAATGCCTCAGGGTACATGGTTGAACATTAAGGCTGTGCAATTGCTGTTGTTCCACTTGGCTCCGCCTTCGCACAAACCGCCTCGTGCGGGACGACTGACATTGTCAAGCATGCTTTACCCAGTCTTAGTTGTCGGGAAGCACTGGGGGCGCAAGATAGGGGCGCAACGCAAGTTTCGGCAAACTTGCCTTAATACTTAGATTTGTATGGTAGTCTCACCAAAATTCAAGTACCTCGATAGATTATAACCCACATATAATAATATGCGAATATCTTCTTCTCACATCAATTCTAATCTTAAATATCTTAATCTTATCTCAAGTTAACACTTTAATTATAAATCTTATCTTAGTTATAGATCTTATTAATATAAACGAATCTCTCTCTCTTATACGGGTCGGAAAGGTGTGGTATATTTGATGGTATGGGACTAGTTTTTCGAATATCATATCGAAAGGTATGGGATATTCCATACTCTCATTGAGTTTTTAATAAATATATTACGTAATATTTTTTTATATTCTAAAAATACGTAAAAAGCTTAAGCGAACGCTTATATAATTATAAAATTCTATAAATAGATTAAAAAGATATAATTTTTAAAAAAAAGTTGAAAAAAAGTTAAAAACGACTATGTTTAATAGATATCACACCTTTCCGACCCGTACTCTCTTATAAGATATCTTATCGTCGTTATAGTTAATTCTTTAGTCTTCTCTATCGTCGTTACTATTTCTATTTAAATATTTTATTCGTATCTCGAAGGAAATCTTATTTCTATTCTTTAGCGAGTAATCGATCGTATTTCTTTCTCTTATCTTTATTCGTCTAGTAAAAACGAGACGTTTAATATACTCGACGATATTTAAATTTACTTATAGAACTACGTCTTTAATTAGAGATTCGCTATCGTAATTATTTAGTATAAAAAGATAAACCCTTGTAAGATTTATTAATATATTTATTATTTCATCGAGATTAAGAATTAAAGAAAGCTATTAGAGTATAAAGTAGAGAAAGATTTAAAGTATAATATTACGCGAAAGTAGAACTAGATTAAGATTAAGACTAAGAGCTACGAATAACGTATATTTATCGTCTTTAAGAATTTTAAACGTAATAAAAATAATAGAATCTAGCTTCTAGATCTAGAGAAGTTAAAGTATATTTAAGCTTTTCGCTCTTCTTCTCGCTTTTTTTTATCTTCTCGATTATTTAATTAATTTTATAGTCTTAAAAGTCTCGAGAGCGATTTAAAGATATTAAAAATAGTACTTTAATATTCTCTACTACTTTATCTTCTTTCTTCGCTTTGTTAATATTTATAATATTTAAATTAAGTTATTAAATTAAAGAGAAGAACATTTAAGAATAAAAAAAGATCTCTCGTAGAAGAGATCTCGAGAGTCTACGTTAAATATTACACTTTAGCTTATTATATAATCTAATAAAAAAAAGTCTAAGTAATATCTAATATCGAGTAAGAATATAGATAAGAGAGCGTTTTAGTAATAGCGTATTTTAAAGATAACTTATTTATTAAGAAAATCTTCTAAGAACGAGAAATAAGTATATAGTAGCTACTTATTACGTCACATATTTATATATAGGCCTTATAAACTAATTGCGATATTATATTGTAGATATCTTATATAGATACTTGAATTTTAATAGAGCTATTATACAAATCTAAGTATTAAGGCAAGTTTGCCGAAACTTGCGTTGCGTCCCTATCTTATGTCCTCAGGGCTTCCCGCTTAGTTGTAGAGGAGAGATATACTAGATAAGCTTATTGTTTATAGACTTTCGTCGAGAATACACTCATGTGTGGGCTTTAAAACTAACTCTTTGTATTATATTGTGGTGCGCTTTTGAAATCTTAATAGAGCAATTCGAGGAATAAGAAAGATCGTGCTGGTGTTGAAGAATCTCGAGGCGAGTGACTTGGCGATTTTAGTTACTTTGCAGTTTAGACTTTATTATCGTATTCGATAACGATTAATTCGTTTTTATTATTTACTCCACTAAGATTAAAGTTATAAATTAATCTACTTCTATTTTAACTCTATTATATTTAATATCTATATATTTTATTAATTTTATACGACTTTTAAGTACTATTTTAATAGTATATAATCGCTTTTACGGGTCGAAAAGGTGTGATATATTTGATGGTATGGGATCAGTTTTTCGAATATCATATCGAAAGGTATAAGATATCCCATACTCTTATTGGGTTTTTAATAAATATATTACGTGATATTTTTTTATATTCTAAAAATACGTAAAAAGCTTAAGCGAACGCTTATATAATTATAAAATTCTATAAATAGATTAAAAAGATATAATTTTTTAAAAAAAGTTAAAAAAAAGTTAAAAACGACTATATTCAATAGATACCATACCTTTCCGACTCGTAATCGCTTTATATATCGCTTTTCTTAATTTAAGAATACTAATTATATCGCGCTTTAAAAAAGACTTAGAGTCTTATAAATAATTTATTAAGACTCTATAATTAGTATATTTAGTATAAGAATACTCTAAATTATCTATATACTTACTATAACTTTAAAGTTAGTCTTAGAGTACTCGAGAAGTAGCTAGAGATCTAAAATAAAAAAACTCTATAATAAAGAGTCTTATAGAGACGAAACGCTTCGAGATTCGCTTATTATATATCTATCTTTAAAGATAAATATAAATAATAAATAGATTTTAATAGTACTAAAGTCTAGAGATCTAGCTATAGCTTTAAAAAAACTATAATAATTAAGAATTAAAATAGAATTAAGAAGAAGACGAAGATTATATAATACTTACTCTTAAAATAAGAAGATTATAGGAATTATAAAAGAATATCTAAATTAAGACGTTATTAAGAACTATAGTATTAGATATTTAATAGTATACTTTCGTTAAAATAATAATATTATTTCTCGAGACGATATTATATACGCTCTAAGGATTATAGATCTCGAGAGCGTTTAGTATAGATTTAAAAAGAAGTAATATAGAAGAAAGAAGTACTTAGTAAATAAATTAAATACTATATAATCTATTAATATTTATTATAAGCTTAAGATCGTTAGTATTAAAATCTATATCGTTATTAATATACACTCTTATAAGAATATATAAATCTATATAGAGATCTCTACTCGTATAGCTATTAGTATTATTTAGAAATCTAAAGTATCTAAAGAACGAGAAGATTATATCGAAAAGAATATAATTAAATCGAGACTCTAAGATAGTTCTTATTATTAATATATTTTATTAATTATATCTAGTATAAGAAAATCGATTAGAAGAGAATTATATTATTTAAAAAAATACTAGCTATTTAATAAAAGTATCGCTAATTAATATATTAAAGTATAATAGATATAGTTATAATTCTTTTTACTATATTAATAAATAATCGTCTTTAATCTATTAAAGAAAGAAGATTAGTTTAAACTAGATTAGTACGGGTCGGAAAGGTGTGGTATCTGTTGAATATAGTCGTTTTCAATACGGGTCGGAAAGGTGTGGTATATTTGATGGTATGGGACTAGTTTTTCGAATATCATATCGAAAGGTATGGGATAT